>WUQG02234302.1:0-50950 GCA_011317285.2 Androctonus mauritanicus
AAACGTGGAAGTAAGTTATTATAAAGTAATATTTAATATTTGAATAACATTTTGTTTTGATTATAATTAATTTAAACTAATTCACTAACTTACATTAATGATAACAAGTTTTGCATGTTTTGATGTTAACTTACAGAACTCGATGAACCAACTGAAATGAAAATAGTTCTTTTTAATCTAACAATGGTATATATATCGTGGAAACCCCCAAAACACGACCATAATATTACTGATTATAATATTGCTTGGATTGAACAAAAAAACTGCAACGAATCAGCAAATCTGACTAATTTCCATTCGTGGCTAACTGTCAATTCTTCTGATTACTTGATTTCCGATTTGAAACCAGCAACCAATTATGCCTTTTATATATACGCGTTTATTGAAAAGAATAATGACTTTTTAAATGGATCTCAAAAATGCATAAATATAAGAACCGAAGAAGGATGTAAGTTGAATGTTCTTTAAAAAAAAATAATTGTTTTCTTTCTAATTGCTACTGAATGTATCTTTAAATAATAGTAATAAAAAAATTTTATATTAGACCAAATTTAATTTATCCATATTTATATTTAAAATTTATTTAAAATAACTATTATTTTTTTCTATATTATGAACCATTTTAGTACCTGTTCGTCCAGAAAACGTTACATGCGTAGCAAAGAATAGTACTGCCATCAATATTTCGTGGGAAGAACCATCATCATTTTTCGGGAATATTATAAATTATACCATATATTTTCGTAAAATCTTAAATTTATATAACGAAACTATAGAAATGAATACTGAAGATAAATATTTGGTAGTAACGAATTTAGAATATTACACAGAATATGAATTTAATGTTTCTGCTTGGACTACAAAGGGTGAAGGAGAATTTAGTGAACCACTCATTTGTCGAACGGATTCTTCTAGTATGTTGCATTTTAATTTTTCATATTTTTTTTTTATACATTAAATAACATTTCAGAGATTAATGCAAATTACCTTATTTTCAGTTCCAAATCCAGTAAGAATAAATAATATATATGGCTACAATGAGTCGTGCATAAAAGTTAAATGGTCACCACCGGAACCATTCCCCGGACCTGTGAATTACACAGTAAAAATTTCTGAAGTGAATAGTTGCAATAAAACAGAAAAACAAGAAAAATCTCCGAAGACTTTAATTGGCTATGAAAATAACAATGTAACAATTTGCAGTTTGATGCCTTATACTATATATGAAGTGGAGATTGATTCTGCAACAAGTGCTGGAAGTAAAGATTCAGATTTTAAAACTGAAACAAGAACTTGTCCATCTCGTAAGTGACAAAAAATATAGTATTAAGTTATGTATATAATTTATTTTATTTTTTTAAGATTTTAAAATTTAAGTATCACTCTTTCATTTACAGGTCCAGGACCCGTGCGAAATGTTAATTATAATTGTAAAAGTACTTCAGTAGATATTTCATGGATTATTCCAAAGAAACCAAATGGCGAAATAAAAGGATTTTTTATACATTATATTGGGGAAAAGGTACTTTTATTATGCTAATCTTTGAGAAAAAAATTAATTTTATTAACTAGATGATTTAATTAATTTCAAGGGTGACAATTCCCATCATGATGATTTTCCGATCAGTTTCAACATAGGAGAATGTGACACAACTCGTATTATGCAAACACTCGATAAACTTCGTCCTGAATATTCATACAGTTTCTCCATTTATGTTAATACTAGTTTTAATGGAGAAGGAGATGTTTACCCGTTTCGCTGTACTCTACCTGCAGGATGTAAAGTTTGCTTTTTTTAACATACTAAATCGGTGATGTTAGTCGCAGAGATATTTTTGATGTGGCGCGGCGCGGCGCTACATGATCGAGCCATATTATTATTATTATTCATTACAACTATATGACGTGCGCTACTGGCGTCGCGCCGACATCAATGATACCAATCTGTGACAAAAATGTCCAAAAATTAAAACCAAAATATTATATTCGATAAGTTTTAATATTTTATTATGCTTTATTTTATCAGTGCCGCCTTATCCCACAAACAATATCACTGTAGTAACTAGATCTAAGCGACAAATTACTTTTGTTCTTCACAAAGATACGTTTTCGGATCAGATGGGTGATATCGTCGAATACGCTGTTATAGTAGCAGAAGCCAAGCATATTGGTAAGAAAATTAATTAATTCTCAGATTTTTTACTTAACGAACCAGCATTTCATATGTGGCAATCCCTTATTTTGCCGCACCTACGTTCCCACATATGATTATGGAACCAACCAGCAGATTTCTTAATCGTTATCTTTTTAAATGCATCAATTTGATTACTTAAAAATTATTATTTGGTCAAAACTTAGAACATTTTACGATCTAAACAGGTGACAAAGAAAAAGGTGAACGAGGTAAACAGAAATTACCCACATGGGCCGATTTTGAAACCAATTCGACTGTTCTCATATATCAAGCTACTCCCGATTTATGGAATCCATTTAACAGTATTGTACACATAATACAATTTTATAATTTTATTGTCAATACAAAAAAGTTTACTTATTCCTTTTTTATTTTTTTATATATTTTTAGCAACATCAGATGATCCGATGAGTTGCCAATCCGTTGATAATGGGAAAAAATGTGTCTTGGGATACGAAAGTCGATGCAATGAAAAAGAAAAAACTTATTGCAACGGTCCTTTGAGACCAGGAATCAGTTACGGGTAATCAAATCCGATAAACAAAAATAGTTTTAAAACAATATTGTTAAAAAATCATTATTATTAAAAATTCACAGTCAAAAATTAAAAAAAGCTATTTTCTTTCTATAATTTGTTTTTGCAGCATTAAAATTCGAGGGTATACGAGATCTGGTTATGCAGAGACTCCTCCCATAGTTACGTATACAAGTATGTGCAAATTGATTGTAAAAACATTTATGGCATGTTTTATAACATATAAATTTTATTTATTAAAATATGTAACGATTTTTTTAGCTCCAGACGAGATCAAAAATGCGAAAGGTGGTTTGATTACCGCTATTGTTGTGAGTCTGTTATTCGTGATGTTATTAATAACTGGTGTTTTTATTTATAAAAAGTTTGGAATTATAAGGTATATTTGACAAATATATAATTAAAATCAATCTAATTTTATGTTAACTAGAAGTATTTACTGATTTAAAAAAGCTTATAATTCGTTTACAGTAGATTTTTTGGTAAAACTGTAATGGAGAACTCAACAGAAACAAATGATATTGGATTTATGACCGTCATTGCAAAATCCAAGTAAATTTAAATATAAATTTAATATATTTTTGTAAAAAATTTAAAAACTGTTTATATATATATATAATATATATTTTAGACCGATTAAATTAAGTGAATTTGCTGGTCACGTCAGCGCTATGATGGCGGATTCTGCCTTGAAATTTTCGCAAGAGTTTGAAGTAAATATTCTAAAAATGTTTATAAAAAGAATTTAAATATTAAAACTATTGTTATCATTTTAAGAAAATAATAATATTCAAATTCATTTTAAGGCACTAAGGTCTATCAGTCCATCACACACTTGCAGTGTGGCACAGATGCAAGAAAATAAGTTAAAAAATAGATGGATTAACATACTACCTTGTAAGATATAAGAATTAAAAATAATAATTTAATCGTTAAAATTAAAATGTTATCTAATTTGGCAAAGTTAATAAATAAAAATAGTTAATATTTTTTAATGAAGAATAATTCTCTTCCACATGTTTTAATTGTAAAAATTTATTTTTAGTTGATCATTCCAGAGTAAAGTTACTTCCAATGGACGATGAACCTGGTTCTGATTATATTAATGCTAGTTATATCCCGGTAGGTATGATTTATTGACCAAATTATATATAGCCTATATATTTTCTATAATCATGTTTTAGATCTCGTTTAACTGCAAAGAAATCAATAAATTTGTTAAACGATCAATAACCGAGATGATAGTATTTTTATATAAATGTAACAATTATAATTAATTTTTATTCATCTGAAAACTCAAATTATATTCATGTTTTTGTGCTTAAAAAAAGAGGACATAAATCAAGTATGATGCAGTCTACTGCATTGTTTGGATGTTGACATACTTTGTTTACTGGATAAAAATAACATTTGGACTGTTTTGACGATAACGATACTTCAGTATTAAAAAATTTACTTTTATATTAGTTATTTCCGTTGTAATTTTTGATGTAAAGCATGAATATTGTATAAAAATTTTATAGGTAATTAAATCTACTTAATATGTGACCGTATATGTATGTGATATGCTTTAATTGCTTATTATTATTATATAATTATATTTCATGTATTTCCATGTGTATTATTTATATATTTATTATTAAATTTATGAAATCCAAGAAAGATCAAATGAAATAGGTAAATCAACAGATAAATTGTGTTGATTTTGCACTTCTATCATACCAATTAAAGAAAACAGCTTTGATCTTATCATCGATGGAATCACCTTGAACTTAGGTCTTTTTTTCGTTCTTTATGTATCAATTTATGACACATCTAGTTACTGAGAAAAGAATAAACTATCTTCAGAGGATGTATGATAGCAGCATTAGTAGAAGCGACAAGTCAGACAACAGGCAGAAAGATTTATTTTTCTTATGGTTGAATGGTTAGAAAGAGGCCTTCGTCAGTGTGATCTATATATCGAGCTACCCCTCCAACTTATTGTACTCTGTTTCTTTTCTTCTACCCCAACAGGTGCGGATCTGAAACCCACCTAGTTTTACAGGCTTTTTTACTCTTGTTCGCTTCCTGTATAGATTTTTTTACTAGTATTGTAAACACAGGTGTTCTTCACTTTCACTTTTTGAATTTTTCCTCAGTTACAAAAATAACTTCTACATTTTGCTTTTTTTTCATATTTTTTTCCCTTTATGCAACTTCTTTCAAATTAATTTTGTTATTAATAAAACATTGTTTAATAAAATTTGAATTTAGATGCGCTCGATACGATTCTGCCTTACAATAACTCACAGAGCTTCGTTTTTTCCAGGGCTTCAATTCTCACAGAGAATATATTGCCACGCAGGGACCTCTTCCAAACACAGTTGATGATATGTGGCGAATGATATGGGAACACGGAATCTCCATGATTGTTATGCTGACACAGTGTGTGGAAAGAGGAAAGGTAGTAAAAATATTTTCAGCAATTAATTCTCTATAATTTCTCATCGATGATTTTCCTTTCCTTAATTTAGACCAAGTGCGAACAGTATTGGCCTTCGGATAAAGAAGATTGCACATATGGAGATTTAAAAGTACAAACTATCCACGATTCTATACTTTCTGATTATACAATTCGTACTTTCGATGTTTCGTTGGTAAGAACTGTCTAATAAAATATCTATATATATATTTATTTTTAATAAATTTAAAAATGCATAACAATTTTTGCATTTTGAAGGGAGAGCGGCATCGCATCATCACTCAAATGCACTTCACCAAATGGCCGGATTTTGGTTGTCCCGAAAATACGGAATTATTGATTAATTTTGTAAGAACTGTAAGGGATCGCGTGGTCGAAAGCGATCCACATCCGATCCTAGTCCACTGCAGGTAATTTTTTTTTCATATATTTTAATAAATAACTTTAAAATTTATCCGTGGAGTGATCCAATCATTTATTTCTACTTCTATATATATATATAAAAATTTTATATTTTGTGTATGTTCGTGAGTTGTTCGTCCAATAAATAAATCTAAACTGAACTGTTTATAAATATTTTAACTTGCCCGTTGTTCGTCCCTTAAACTGTACAAACGACCTTGACATCAGTCACATTTTTAGCAAACATTCTGGAAATTCTTTAAGCAGGAAATTTCTGATGACAACTAGATTCGGTCAAAACAAAAAAAAAAGGGCCTTATAGTGAAACAAGTTGTTGAGAAATTCCACCTGACACATTACCACTTATAGCACTATACATCGTCGTCAAAGACCTTCAACTGTAACTTATTTACCACCCGGAACAGCGGTCAGTGTCCTGAGTTTGTTCAAAACACCAACGATTTACGATGGAACAGTATATCTATCTACTTATCCTCAGCATTTTTCTAATAACTGTTTGCAAAGTACAAAAAATTGATTACATTTTGTAGGTCAGAGACTACTTTATCTAGAATAGATAAGAAAGTTATTTAAAAAAAATATAAATATATATTTTTCGCCACTATAAGCAGATCACAATATAAAATCTATATATATGTTTAAATCTTTGTAAGGTTGTAATATCAAAATATATATCATTTCTTACGAAAATTATCAAAAATTGTTATGTTTTATTCCCCTTTTTTAGTGCTGGTGTTGGAAGGACTGGCACTTTTATCGCTGTCAATAGGCTAGTTCAACATATTGAAGTACACGATGTTGTAGACGTGTTTCATATCGTCCTAGATATGCGACAGCATCGAACAAATATGGTTCAAACAGAGGTTTGTATGAATTTTTAAAGATCTCTTTTTTAGTAAACTCTATATTGTATTTATCATTTATTTATTTTATTCAGGATCAATATATCTATATCCATGAATGCGTACGAGATCTAATTCAAGAGAAATTTGCAAGAAATAACGAAAGTTATAAAGACGGTAAGACCTTTTAAAAATGATTTATTTTTATATTTTGAATGTCTTAGCATTCGCTCATAAAAAAAATATTAATAAAAAAAAATTAAATGAAAATGCATTAAATGATCCCTAGAGTCATTCTTAATTATCTTAGAATCATTAATTTACAGTCATTTGGATGAAAAAGCCCTTTCGTAAGCTATTACATTTTTTATACTTACCATTTTAAAAAAAGAAAAAGACGTTTTAGAAAATATGTTTTGCTTTAAAAGTTTCTAATCATCTAGCGATTTATTTTAGTAAAATTACTTAAAAATTAAAGGGGGGAAATGGTTTTAAAATGCAGATTTTTACGTTCAAAATGAATAATTAAAGCAATAGAACATAATGAGCTCGGATTTTTATGTTTACTTCTACCATAAATTGGCATATGTATAAACAAATTTTATATTTTCGTTATTCTATGCTTTAAGCATCTGAAAAATTTTTATTATTTCTATTCAGTTCAAGTTTTATAATCAATGTATATAAATTCGATGGAAATACCATAGAAGAATGAAAAATGTCAAATACACAAATTCCTTTTAACGTCAACGGAATTGAGTTTACTGAAAATTAATAATTGATTTTTTTTCTAATAAATTTTACGCAGGAATATCTCTACTATTTAAAATAGCTTTTTTTTTTTTTGTTAAAAAATCAGCAGGAGTCTTGTTTATTGCGATAATGGAACTGATCGCAACTATCGAAGGAGAAGCCGTCATTACGAATGAAACTGTCTAGATCCAGACAATATACGAAATTTTCTTATTTTAAAATTCTTTATCGAGGAAAATAAAATTTTTTTTCTATGAAAATATGTTTAATAATTCAATTTTTTTTCGCTTTTTATCTAGATGAAATCTACGGAAATTTGAAAAACAGTATAACTACCAACATCTGATGTCATAGATGTGCCTGTTTGGATATTCTACAAGCATCGTTTGACAAAACAAATTTTTTTTTAATCTAGTCAACGGTTCCTAATTCCCAAAAATGTCTGCTTAAATTTCTATAATTAATTTATTTCTTGTACTATTTTAATTTTTTTAATTCAATGATTTTTGTATATATTATATATATATAAATGTATATTTTATTCGAGAAGATATTTTTCATTAAAATCGGCAGAGATGTGCCAAATGAATTTTTCTATGTAAATAAATATATGTGCAGTATATGTTAATCATTAAAATTCACATAGGAAAACAAAATATTTGATAATAAAATAATAAACAAACAGATTTTCTTCTTTCGCATAAAATTTAGATTTTTCTATCTGTTCGCATAATGGAAGACGAGTTTTCGTTTTTTTTACAGGAATTCTAGATTTATAAAATGAGATAAGGATAATAACCTTCACCTTTTTAGCAAAGTTGAACTTCCGCATGTATATAGGACATATCTGCTCAACATGTTTAAAGCTAATAAACATGTTATCCTGACTATTCTAGAGACACAAATAGGATCGAGTTGCATATTATCCCTTTGAAAGTTAAACTTTGGGGCTTTTTAATATGGAAGTCCGACAAAGAATAAACAAATGATAGTAACGATTCTTAGAATTATTTATAAACAAATTAAGATCCCCCCAACAAAATTAGGACATGTGGGTGGACAGATGATTAAATCGAAGAAAAAGATTTTAGAAAAACTGTGTGCACGATATTGTTTTCTAGAATTGTTTATCATCATTATCAAAAGCGAAACTGTTCCTATGTTTTTGAATATATTGTATATGTCTACTAAACAACTAATAATCTAATCTTTCATCTGTTTCTGAAGATAAAAATGTATTTAAAATAACAATTTTGCATTTTCGTTAATGCCCTGGGCACTATTGATTTTATTTTCTATCAACTATGTAGAAAAACATATTTTTTATGCAAAATTTTCACAGAATGTATTAAAAAAATACTTAGAAAATAATGTTATAATGATAAATTTTCTGAACATCGAATATTATTTAGGAATTTAAGCTGTGTTTAAGCGGTATAAATAATGTTTTTGTGGCTTATTTGGAATATGAAATCACTGTAAACGTGAATAATCGATTCTTTTTTTCCTCTCTTCAACCCGATGCATAACATCTTTTCAAAAGTTAACGAAATCCATATTCTATTCAATTTCCTTCGATTTAAAGCTTTTCGTTCGTTTATATGTTATTTACTCTATAATAATGACATAAAACTTTCGAATTTTTGTTATAATACAATATTTTGATAGAGAAACATTAACATTCTACTTACTTTGTCTACGTATAAATATCTATACTCGGTATTGATGATGGTAAAAACTAGATTTATCGAACACACTAATCAGAAGAAAAAAAAATTAGATACAACTTAATCGCGTGTATAAAAGTTCTGGAGTAGAACAAACTCTTTGCATTAGCAAATTTTTGTTTTAGCCGGTATAAAAAAAAAAAAAAAAATTCTTGGCCATCGAACTCGCATTGGGTAAAGTAACGGAGACAACATATGGCACAAATCAAAGCGATAGTTGACGTGTAAGACAGAATAAGTACAATTTTAATTCCAATAAAGTTTTATGAG
Organism: Androctonus mauritanicus; assembly: GCA_011317285.2. NCBI lineage: Eukaryota > Metazoa > Arthropoda > Arachnida > Scorpiones > Buthidae > Androctonus > Androctonus mauritanicus. Next base: position 9,209 of record WUQG02234302.1, read on the forward strand.
GTAGATTTAATGCAACTGTGGACTTACACATATATCGTTAAAATAGGATCAGTTGGCTATAAACACGAAATTTTAGCTAGTTTAATACGCTCCAGAGAGATCTAGAATATATTATAGAACATATATTTTGTGATAAGTTTGTTACGTAACAAGAATATGGAAACATCGACTTGGTGACTTCAGGCAAAAAATTTTTTAATCGAGAATCGCTTAATATTTGAAGTTCAAACTTATAATTTAAGAATATTAACATAAATCTATCATTAATAAATTTTTATAAATTTAAAAAAAATGACTTTTAAATCACTGATTATACACTTAAATTTATAATTTTGAATATTCGTTCGGTATCGATGAAGTAAAAAAATTTAATACCATTTAAAATATAAAATTTCTAATTATCTGTCGATATATTTTAAAACAAGAAAGAAAATATGTTTTCTCTGAAAAAATTAATTCGCTATAATTTACGAGTATAGGCACAATTTTTTTTGCATTTTTTAAAAAGGGACTTAAAAAAAATGTACGCTAGTGAGTACAGATAAACATCATAAATGCCGATGACAAATAATCAGAAAAATGACAAAAATAGCAATTCAGAAATGTAGAATAAAATGGTAACCGTGTATAGAGTAACATGGAGTTTAATTTAATTTGGATTTGTTGACGAAAAAATCGAAAATGGGTTGAAAACAGATATCCGATAGCTTTCTATACTCTTAGTCATGTTTACAAATCTAAATACCCGGAAATTGCTTGTTCTTTAGTAAAAACTTTGTTTTCTTTTCGGTTCCAAGAAAATTTTCTTAATCTGTCTATTTTTACTAAAATATTACGCCTCGAAATCGGTAAGAATCATTTATTTCAATAAAATTCGTATGCAGCTTAACCTCTCGAAGTATCATATTTTCGTTTTTAATAATAATAATAATCGGAAACACCTTTATTATTTATTTATTTTTAACTAAAATATTGTTGTTTTAATATTTTTAGATTACAATTTATCAGAATTAACGGCATAAAATATTCTAATTACTCGCAGACTAAAATATATTACGTATTATAGTAAAAACATTTCGGAAAATAATTTATTAAAATTTTTTTTTTCGTTTATATTTAAATTCGAATATTTTCCTGATGCCTAAACACGATTTAGAAACATAAACAAGATGATATTTGATTCGGATAGAAAGATAAACATTTATCATTTTCTGTTCCTTGTGGCTTTGACAGAATGCGAATATAAACGACACGACTAGTAAATATACGTCTTTTGAAAGCATTTAAAATATTTATAAAATGCTACATATTTAAAAAAGAAAAGAAATTTGTGTTTAACATTAAAGAAAATTCTTTATTTTTCTAACTAGAAATATTCCCATCTAACGTTCAGTGTCTTTTAATTAAAAACATTATCTTGTAATTAGACAATTTAAAAACAAAGTTTCTTCAGAAACACTCTTCATAAACGACCATTCGCGAAAAAGTTTTAAAATTTTCTTACCTTTTAAGTAAACACATTCACGACTTCTTCTTTGATAACATTATTACAGATGTTAATAACTGGAATTCTCATAACTTGGTATGAAAGGTATGAACTAAGATATTTAATTTTAATGAATTTATCTCCATGCCAAATATTAATTATCGTTAAGAAATTTCGAGTAAATTTCAACTTGATGAATGATTATCATCATTAAACAAGTCTTCTTTAAATATATATAAATTTATATATCAAGAGTTCTTAAAGTTAATCAATTAATTCGATAACAAAAAATTAACTAACTGTTTTATCATTAAGTAGCGATGAAATATTCTCTAAACTTTTCTAATTTTATTTATATATAGAGAAGTAAAAAAAAGAAAAAATAAAATTAAAATAATATCTTGCATAATAAAATGCAAAAAATAAATAATATAAAACGAATAAGTACAGAGATTAATGTGATTTTAATTAGGGTAAAATTTATTATTTTACGTTGCTTTATGTAATAATTTATCACTTAAAAATTATTAAAGGCGTGCAAATTAAAATTATCTTCTATAAAACAATGAATAATTGCAAACGTTTATTGCATAATCAGCTTTAATATCATTTTCCCCCCTTTCGTTTTTTTTTCTTTATGAACATCAATGTAATTAAACTTATTATTGTCGTATATGTGTCGATTGCGAAACGATATTTACTTTCTGACACTAATTCGGTACGGATTTAGTTTATTTTTTCATCAAAAAAGAAAAAAGAAAAAGAAGAAGAAGACTGTTTAGATAACTAGCCAATTTAATTATCTAAATATTGTGAAATCGTCACAACAGATAGACCAGACCCAAATCAGCGGATTTATTTTCTAATATAACAGCCATAAAAAAAAAAAAAAAAAAATACAATCCCAATCCATTTATCATACTTATCCTCACCATTTTGTTTATTTCTTTTTTCTAAAATAAAAATAATAATAAAAATAATAAGATAATCAGATTTATTTATTTTTGCAAATATCTTCGAATTTTCTTAGCCATAACGGTTGAAACTAGATCGCAACTCTACATACGATTCTCGACGATATCCATGCAAATTATACTTTATTTATCGTCGAAAACCACGAATTCGATACAAAAATAGTCAAAAAGTGTTAGAAATTTCGAAGATTTCATTATATTTAACAAATAAAATGCCTGCGAGTTATACAAAATAGCTTTTGTTATTGATGGAGTCGACCTCTCGACATTACCGATTTCTATAATCAATAAGAAAGTTACACTAGATAACAATAACAAGTTTATGTATCAAGAAACTAGGTTCTAAGATTAAAATCTATTGAAAAATAAACTTTAAGATCTTTTTTTATATATATTATTATATAAATACGTAAAATATATAAATGTATTTACAGTCGGAGATTTTTGCATTTAAAATTTACGAATGTAGAATATGAAGAGACGAGTTAGAAACGAAGAAAACAAGATAATCAAGTATATAAATTTAAACATAGTGATAAAAATTTATAAACTTTTATACGGCGATAATTTTTAAAATAGATACGAATATATAAATAAATTTCTTCTGGGATATTAAAATATATCCATCCATTGATCTTTATCCAATTTTTAACATTTATGTTTGTTTTTATAACCAAAACCAACGAATAAGAATGCATATAACTGTTGCATATATAATTGTTTACAAGAAACTTGAAAAAAGGTAAAAAAAAAAAAAAACGCATTATGTGTTTGGCATCAGGTGACAAATCAATAAAATTGGTCCAGATTGAACGATACCTCGTAACGTCATATTCCGATAGTTTGATTGGTCGCAAAAATTACCAATAACAACATTGGTCATCATTCCCATAGTTCTGTGCAGATAGTACACAAAAGAAAAAAAATAAGAAAACAAAAAAAAAAGGAAAAAATCGAGCATTTTACAGCGCCACCTCAACATATATAAAAGTGAGCACTTGCAGTGACATTGGTAGACTTTCACCATCTCCCTTCGTGACAGTAGCTAGTTTCTCTGGAAAAAATTTTAAAAAAATAAAAAGAAAAATTTAACAAGGTAAGTTAAAGAAATTATAATACTTTTGATCACTTTATTTCATTTTTTCATTTTTATTTTGTTATTTTTAATTAAAATTTTTGTCGAGTTCTTTAAAACAATGAGTTCTGTCCGAAACTGTCGATAATTTGTATTGATGATTAAAGATAATATATATTTTTTTTTATGTGGAAAGCTATGTACAGTAATCACCATTATTTTCTATTTTAAATTTTAATATAAAAATTTATTTTTTAAGTGAGGTGGTAAGTGCGTCTCGGATTCAAGGCGATTTTAATTTGTTCTAGTTAAAAGATACTTATCGTAAGTAAGAAATGGCAAACGTACGATTTTTTTACTGATTCGATTCGAAGTAATTTGTTGCTAAGAGATTTTATTGAAATGAAATCTTTTGAGAATAATTCTGTTGAAATGCCATTTTAATCTTTGGATATTTATGATAAAAATTAATTAAATTTATACAAAGAAAACAAATTTATTTATTTTCTAGATACGACATCGGAAGATTTTTCTCACGTGAGATCGCCAGACATTTTATAATTACAGGGATTAAAAAAAATTTTTTTTCTATAAAAGGAAGACACTATTAAGTTGTTAATGGGTATTTTACGGTCTCGAAGTTCATATTTCGTTCATAAATTGCATTGATATGCTGTAAACAAAACAATAAAGAGGTTGTTTCTTCCCTCACTTTCCAGTCTCTGTGTTATGTACAGTGACTAGCATCAGCGGGAGTGACATAAACAGAGATTATCTTCTTTGTTAAAACTCCGACTTAATTTAAACATTTTACAATATTTTGACGCTTACCTGATCTATAAACAAATTAATTTAATGTATGGTTAACTTATTTTTATAGCTGGAACTTATTTCCTTATACATTTATGAATTTTTTTATCTTTAGAGATGTTATAGTAAACATTTCCTGAAACTTATATCATCGCATAAATATAATGCTTAATTTTTATGTTGTTATCATTTTTTCCATGGTTATTGTTTCTCAAGCATGTTAAATAATACTCGTTATAGTTTACTAGAAATGTACTTGTGATACTTATCCCCCTATCGTAGTCGCTCTCCTTGAATGGAGAGATAAAATTCCCGGTAGAGGATTACAAGTAGGAATTTTCTTGTTTACATCACAAAATTAATCCAGGAAAAAAACAAAACTCATTCTTTTTTAAAAGCATCGAAAATTTTCGTATAAAGCTATTTTTGTTCTTAAATCGTAGTTTGCAATCGGTAAGAGATGTTAAAAGGAGCTAGAAGTCAAAACAATTAGCCGTCATAAGGAGAATTTAATTTGTGAAGACTTGAAGACGAGATAAGCTTAATGCGATTCCGAGGAAGAGGCGTTTTTCGGTTCTTGTAATCATTCGAGACATTTTGCCTCTTCTAAGTTCAACGTCGAATTCCTCAACTTTTGTTATCTCAAGATTTCTGTTTTAAATCTTCGCTATAGGATTTCTTTTTTTCTTCCCCTTTTCTTTACACTTTCGAGATTTTTCTTTCGAATTATCACGTTCTTCTACTAAAGAATATTTAAATGAAAATAACAAACGTTAATTAGCGTGTTTACTTTTCCTCAGTTACAAGGACAAATACATTTAATTTACACGGAATATTAATAATCTTCAAAATTGAACAAATTAGTTTATAAGTTAACTCGATTAATACTTAAGGAAGTAATTATCAACATAATAAGTAACTGGTCTACCATCGAAAAACTATTATAGAGAAGATATTTATCTCGTTATCAGTGATAAAATCATCAGCGGATAGAATGAAAATTAAGTAAAAATTTAAGTTTTTAATCTTGAAAATTAAATAATAATCTATTAATCTTAATTGTGAATTTAATTATAATTAATAAGTATCTTAAAAAGTTTAAAATATTATTCGCTAAACTTAAAAGTGTATCATTATTTTTTAATTTGTTTTTGTTATAATTTGATATCGTAACGATTAAATTACAGTTAAAAAATATTTCTAATTTTCGCTTTAATAAAGTAAACATATTTAAAATTATTCATAAATTTAAATTTATAATATATTTCTTAGAAGATTGCTCAAATAACACGAGAATTAAAGGAGACAAATAATTACGATATCGTTTATCACATAGAGATTCGATTCCTCCGAAGAAAACGAGTGGAAAAAACAAACATTTAAATGTTTTAATTGTAGAATATATAAATTTATATTATTTTTAAAAATTCATTATGGTTTTCTTTAAACAATTTTACGATAGAATTGTTCATTTTAAAAGTTATATTGAAAGTTAAGTACATTCAATCGCTGCGTTATTTGCTCTAAATATATAATTATATTTATCATTTTTATAAGTTTATAGCATATATTTTTAACGTGTTAAATTCTTAAAAGATATCAAACAATCGCGTTGATTTAACTCAAATAAATTTTTAAGAAGCCAGACTCCATGCTCTTCTACAAATAAATTTTTCTTGTTTTTCATAAAGATTTTTAAATTATTAAGGAGGGAAAAACTATTCTTTCTTTATATAAATTTAATAAAAATAATTAATCGAATGTAATGTCTTCAATTCTCATAGAAAATAAAATGCGGGAACTTAATCCTATTTATAAATGGTTAAAAAAATATATGAGATTAAAAATCGTGACGTCAATATGAATTTAATTTCGTTTTATAACAATAAAAACCATTAGATATTATCTAATATCGATAGATACCATTATAAACAAAGAAAAAATAATAATTTGTTATATATTTTTTTCTTTTCGTTTCCAGATGAAAGCTATACTGTCGATGTTGGGTGTTTGTTTATGTACGGCTGCAGTTTTACTGGTCACTGAAGCTTTACCTACCGAACACCGCATCCAAGTACGAAGAACGAGATTGTGTGGAAGATACTTGGTCGAAGCTCTAGCACTTATTTGTGATAGCGAATATTACGAGCCACAACCTCTTCGAAAGCGCAAGAACATGATTAAAAGTAAATATAAACTCAGCATCTTCCATAATTTTTATATCTCTGTAACTCATCCATTAATGGCCGTCGTTGTTAAATCGAGAGAAATTTAGTTTAATAATCGGTTTATCAAAGCTTAATTATTATTAAAATAATCTCTGAGAGTTTACAAAACATTAAAATAATAATGTAAATATAGAACTTAAAGATCATCATCATCCTTCATCAAGTTATTATTATTAATAATTAATCGAATAATCGATTCTTACTTTAAAAATTTAAAAGTTTATTAAAAATTGTTTACTAGATAATCGTGATAATTAATTATATTTATTAAATTAAAGTTAATAGATCATTAAAAAAAATTATTTGCATCAAATATAACGAATTTATACTTTTATAAATTTTTTTTCTTCATTTATTTATAAAAAATTTAAGATCATTTGACAATTAATGTTTATAATTATTAACATGATAAATTTTAAATTGTAAATTTAAAAATGTAGCAGTTAAAAAAAAAATGCATTTACTGGAAGTAAAATTAATGGAACAGGTTAATTGAAAGGCATTGTTCTCGTTGTAAACATCTCTTTAAATTGTAAATCATTATTGGGAATTTTCTGAAAGGAAGAAAAGCGCGAAAGTTTTAAAAAGGAGAAAAGTATTTTGTTTTTCAAATCAACAATTTATTTTTCGAGAAAAAGAAATTAATCGATGGAGATTTATTCAAAATAAAAGGGTCGATGTACCGAATAAATTTAATGGCTTCAGAAAAAAATTACTTTCTTTCGCTTTAAGTAAAAATTTGTGACGATGAAAAATATCTCGTTTGCATATTATTGATATCTGGATCGACGCACACTTAAAGAATTGGACGGAAAACTTGCTACAAATAAATTTTTATCTGAATTTAAATTTTATTTAAGAAAAAAATCAAACATTGAAGTATTCAATTTATAAGTTATTTTTTTAATATATATTTTTAAATCATTTCATATATAACTTCATACATTAAAATAATAGATGAACAATAATTTTATACATGAATTTTTAAATATTTATTAATTTCATATGAAGTTTTTCACATGTTCATGCAATTTTCGCATGAATTTTTAAGTATCCAAGATAATTTAACTCATAAATTAATATTAAAGTTAAGCAAGCAAAAGCAAATAAATTTGTAACAAAGATATGATAAAATTTTACTTTTTTTTTAATTTTCACAGGTTCCTATTAAGTATTTTTTAAGAAAATAGATTAAAGTTTTTAATCTTTTCTTTCTAGATCCATGGAAAGCGTTTACGGAACCAGAACTTGGATTTTTAGATCGGAAACACGCTTTGTCTTTTTATCGTAATGAAGATATGTTCGAAAGACGAACAAGAGGAATTGCAGACGAATGCTGTAAGAAGAGTTGCACAGTTAGAGAACTTGCTTCGTACTGTAAAAATTCGATTTTTTACGACGACGATACGAACGAAAAATAATGAAGAATTTAATATATAAAAAAACTTCATAGAATAATATCAGGGACCGTTTTGTCGTCTTCGTTTTACGTTTTACTCTTTTAACGCGCCCATCTCTGTACTTCTGTATTTCAGTGGCCGATTTCATTCAATAAACTATTATACGTGTTCAGTAAAATCAGTCTTGTTCTGTTATTTTCCCACATAAAAAAAAAAATTATTATTATTATACATAGCAACTGATTTTCTCGAATATTTCAACGTTAGCATGTAACATAAAATTGGAATAATTTTAAAATTATGTAATGATCCGTATCGGATGCAACCATTGTTATAAAACTTCTACTTAAACAAGTTTCATAATTTTTAAATAATTCAGCACATAAAATCAATTAAATTACAGACAGAAAGTTATTACCGTTGTGATTAAGTTATATAATCTTAAGTTGAACTAGACTAGTTTAAAATACTCTTACATTTATCTACATTTTTTTTTTTTTTATAAATCTTGCGTCATTTATAGATATTTATCTAATGAAAGCAAATATTCATAAACCAGCTATCGATTTTTCTTCCTGCTATTCTTAAATAAATCTGCAAAATTCATTTAAGAATATAAATATTCTTAAATAAATTTTGCAAACAATATTGGATGAAAACAAGTATAATGTCGCATTGGTCGCTATTTTGGAAATCGCACAGGATGAAAATTTAATTTCTGGTCTACCAATATTATATCGCTATCTGTGCTGTTTTTAAATATAATATTTATATTTTTTAATTATAAATACGACGTAATATTTAATGAAACAGAATTAGAGCGAATCATTTCTATATTTTAGCGGATTTAACTTTCGCTCTCATAATAATAAAACGGCGATTTAACACACACAGCGAAAATTTACAAATTGCATAATTTTTATTAAACTCCTTTTTTTTCTTCTTTTGTATGCAGAAGTAAATGATAATATTTATAACGAAAAATTATTTTTAAAAATATTTGAAAATGCCTACTACGAGAACTTACAGACGATAATGTTACCTGCATTCAAACTTGCCTGCCATCTGGTATCAAAAACAAGAAATAAAATTTCTTATTCCCGACTTTAAAGTTAGTATAAATTAAAATAATTCAAATGTAAATTTTTGAATAAATTCTATTAATTTATCTAATTTTTAAAAGAAATTGTCAAAAGAATTTAATAATTTGTAGAAAAAAATTTAATACGGTAATTTTCTTTCGTTTTAGTCATAATTTTTTTTTTCTCTCCGTTCATCAGATGTTTAATCAATATAGCCATCAAATCGCTTATTAATCGGAATGAATCACATAAAAATAACATTTATTGATTCTTATCTAGATTCTTTCATTCGTAACAGCAGAAAATTCATGTCCCAATAATAGAGTTCTATTAAATAGCATTTACACTATAATAAAACTTAAAACTTATATAAAATTACCATAACAAAATATTATTTTACTTTTTAGTTTTTTATTTTTTAGAAAAATTTGGTAAAATTAGCGTTATTAAAGGTTATACCTTTATTAAATTTGAATATTGTGAAGAGCAGAAACAGAAAAGAAATTTAAACATTATGCTGTACTCATCGGTAGCTGTATTATATGCAGCATATAATATTTAAATGGGATTAAAAATTACTCTTTATAAAACTAAATTTGGGAATAACACACTAATATAATAGAATAATAATAGGTGGCCGGATGACTCAGTGATAACGCATTAGCGTGCTACCAGGAGGACCCAGCTTCGCGTCCCGGTCTGGTATCTCTTGGAAAGGTTTTTCGATATTCTGGGTGATCCCCTTGGTGATCCCCGTTCTTCACTATCCGGCCTCTCTCCACGGGTGTGAGTACAGCCCGTGGTTGGAACTGGTCCCCCGCCCTTTAATAATCTCCCTGATTGGAAAGGGGGTAATACGAAAAAATAGAATAATAATATATAAACTTATAAATTACGGTACATTATAAAATTGCTTATTTCTTACATAGTTTTTCAAAGTTCGTAACTAATAAAAATTTATTTAATAAGATAAATTTTAATGATAAATATTTTAGCGCATTTAACTTCTATATTTCTAATCTTCGCCAGATAACAAAAAAAAAAAAAAAAATATGTATAGAATCACAAATAGAACGAATTTCTTATAGATCTTGGTTCTATCAGGTCATCGCAAAAGTAATATAATTTTTAGCATTAACTTTTGAAAACAATATAAAAGATAAATCGGTTGTTAATATAATCAAGCATATATTCTTCACTTAAATCAATCTTCCGATGTTGTGAAAGCTTTAAAAATTCATGTTTAAACAAAGTGAAACATGGTTGAACAAGTACAATATAAAAAAGATTACTTTTGAGATGATCTGATATTTGTAATTTTAATGTTTATACTGATTTTACTTACGATATAATGTTTTTGATATTGTACAGTATGAATTATAAATTAAAGTATTATAAATTTGGACAGCATACAGTTTCTAATAGTACAATATAATATATAAATTTAATAAATTAAAAACAATTAGTCTAAGTATTAATAGTATTTATAACGAAAATTCAAATGCACACCTTAAAATATTTTTATAAAAATAATATTAAAGTTATATGATTCTCTACCTTTATAAAAGGATTAAATCTCGAAAATGGTTCTTTAAAAAATTATTTTTTGCTTTTGTTCTATTAATCTTGAAGAAAGAACTCTAATTATAGTGTTCTATATCATTTAATTTGGAAAACATATTTTCAATACTACATACATAAATATAGGTAAGCTTATATAGTTTTATATTAATTAAAATTATGAATTTAATGCTGGACGAACGCCAAACATGTAATTATTATTATCTCTATATTGGAAATTTAATTCACTGAAAAAATATTCGTAATTTTAACTATTATAACAAGATTAGTATAACAGGTTTAAAATTAAAAATAAATGATAAACAATTTGGAACTTTGTTCTCGAAATAGCTTTATATGCTGTAATAAAGTATTATTTTAAAGTTTTTTAATCAGTTAGTAACATGAAAACTTAATTCAATAATTTTAAGATGTTGTTACTTGATGCACATCGATTCCAAAGATGAATAAAAAATAATTTGACAGATTTCAGTATAATAATCAGTTATCAGAATTAAAATTCTTGGCAAAAAGTTTAACTAATTGGGTAATTGTTAATCACAGAAACATAAATTATATAGGTTATCAGCTCTATCCATTCAATCAATCGGTCTAAGGTTGATTGAATGGAGTGATGGACAAACAAAAACAACAAATTCTCTTATTATATTTTCGCGATTTATAAAAAATAATAATGATCTAAATGCAAGAACATAGGTTTATATAGTGTATAATTTTGAAATCAATTTATTATTTAACTATTATTTCACCTTAATTAATAATATTTATTAATTACAGTAAATACTGAATGAAGAATTTTTTAAGCTCTTTATAAATATATAGAATATTTTGTTTAAAACTTTTCCGAAAATAGCACAATGACCATCATAGTCCTGATTATGCACTCTAAGCATTAGACTCTATGAAAGCCGATAGTATTTCATTTTAATAAAGATTATATTTAATAAGCTACAATTGAAAACATAAAAAATACATAAAACTAAGAATATGTAAAATATAAACATTGCCACTCGCAGTGCCGATCTAGATATTTTGTCACCTGAAGCAGGCAACATTAGAAAACAGCCCCTCTCTCCTCTTCACTCACATACTACATTAATACATAAAAATATCTAATACTTTGTTAACCGCGGGAATATCTGACATCAGATGCATACTCACTGAGAAACATACAAAAACTTTATTCGTTTTTTTCAAAGCAACAAATAGTTAACAAAATGCTACCAAAAATACTTTTATAATAGATATAATAAAAATGAACTCTAATATAATAAATATGAACTATAACTTAATTTTTCTTGCTTTCAGTGAAGCAAGATCATTAATAATTGTTTCAAAATCAATTTGACTAATTATCTATTCAATTGATTGAATTGTCATATTAGATAATTTTTCTTGGGCAAGCAAAAATCTCAATTCTTTATTAATTTCAGTTTGTGAGAACTTCTTTCAGCAGAAGTTACGATAACAGGAAATATTAAAAATATTCTTAAAACAATTTCTATATTTGGGTAAGACTGCACTAAATCATAATCATGTATGATTTGCATATTTAAATCTATGTTTGTTGCTGTCTAAATGATTTAAATCTATATTTGTTGCTGTTTTAATATCTGGAATAATAGAAAATTTTATGATTTTTACAGCTACATATTTCTGAAGAAAACTACAGAATTAAATCAATTGCATATTTGAGAGCCAAATTTAAAGCTGTTTGTTTTAGATCTTCTGTATCCATTGACTAATTATCTATTCAATTAAAATTATCTATTAATTAAATTAGAAATTTTTCCAGTTAAAAATTGAAAATCCGAAGATATTCCGTTCAACTTTGCACTTCTGCATTTTAACTGTGAAATTATAATATCTATTACTTTTTTATTTCTATGCTGAAAACAATTTTATTCGAGAACATAAATCTCTCGTTATCTAATTTTTCTAAGTTTTTTTTATATTTCGTTTTCTTGACTATAAACTCTACTATGATATTTATTTCAAAAGCTATCTTCTCACAATTTGCATTATCCGTTAGAAAAATGCACCATTATGTTTTTGAGACAGACTCTCGAGCAGGGGTAGCCAACCTTTTCAGCAGGCGGCTAAATTTCAGAAATATTTCCTGCCAGGCCACGCACCTAATTTTTTTTTTTTTTTTTTTTTTTTTTAATTAAAGCAGACAAGTAAGCGTGCTACAGCTTCGACCACATCGTCGCTTCACAGCAGGTAAGATCGTGGTCAAACGCTTGCTTGATCTAATGTAAAATAAAAACAAGAAATAAGTATATTTATTTTTTTGAAGAAAATAAAACATAATTGAGAATCAAAAACATATTTATTAGACAATTTAAAAATATTTAAAAGTGAGACGTCTGACTGTTTTTCAGAACTAATTGCATCGAAATTGATCTCGACTGATGTCGCTACACGCAAACAGTTTTCCAAATGAACATCACAAGTGAGAACACGAATTACTGATTTGACTAAAAAGCTGCTCACACGCATAAGTGTTTCCAAATAGCGAAACCATCGACAGAGCATGTTTGTAAAAGGCAAGATATTTATCCTCGTCCAAATACGTTTTATAGAACTTTTCCAAACCACCTTGATGGAATTTCTCCTTTAACTGTATCACAGCATATTTCACAATGTTCGTTTTGTAATCTTCCTGGTAATAAATTCACGTCTACCGCATATGGCGTTGCAAATGCACAAAAAAGCACATAATGTTTTTTAAAACCCTGAAATCGGCTTTCAAATTCGAGGTTTAAGTTAGATATCAAAGAAGCGTATTTATCCGCAGCCTCCTGTGTGACGTCTGCTTGCAATGACAATGTACGAAAGTGAGTAAAGTTTTTTGTCCTGAACTGTTGTTCCCAAAGGTCAAGTTTCATTCGAATGCAGAAATATGATCATATATCTTATTAATTGATCTTTCCCTTGTAGACGAGTATTAACGTCTTTCAGGTGGCTAGTTATACCGACCAGAAATGCAAAGTCGCAAACCCACTCTGTCTTCAAACTCTGGGATACTTTTTGACTCGCTTGCAAAGAATGATTGTATTTCTTGCTGAAAATCAAACACTCTTTTTTAACATTTTGGCACGGATCAGCCATCTCACTTCTGCATAAAATGTAACGTCATCATAATTCGAGTACAAAGATTTTAGAAATTCTTGGAACTGACGGTGATTCAACCCGTTCGACTTAATGAAGTTCACTATTTTGACGACCACTTTCATGACATGGTCCATTTTGAGTGACTTGGAACATAAATTTTCCTGATGAATAATGCAATGAAAATTTAGCATTGAAGTATTACCGATTTTGGAAGCCTCATTTTCAATCAATTTTACTAAACTTTCGTGTTTTCTAACCAATGCTGGAGCATCATCCGTTGTTATGCCCAATAACTTAAGCTATAACGAAAAGCGATTCAATGTCGATGTAATTGCCTCTAATAAATCTCGTGACTTAGTAGTGTCCTTAAGTGGATACAGTGACGCTAATTCTTCTGTCTTTTTCAAATGGACATCAACACCACTGATAAAAATTGCCAATTGGGCAGTATCTGCCTTATCTGCGCTTTCATCCAATGCTAGAGCATAAAATATAAACTCGGATGCTCGACTTTTCAAATTATCTTCAATATGTTTTCCAATATCGTCCACACGTCTAATAATAGTCTGACGAAACACTTATTTTTGAGAAATCCTTTTCTGGACACACAATTTCAACGATGTTCTCCAAACCCTCCTTAACCATTTCACATCTGAATATATGGCTTCAATTTTTTGGCGAGTATCGTGGCTACTGCATAACTAGCTTTTACATAGCATTTTGACTCTGAACCTGCTCTAATAAATATCTTTTATTGTGCAGAAATTTTTTTTTAAATCATTTACTTGGTGACTTGGTCTTTCGACAAGACCAAGTCTCGGGGAGAGATGAGCCAAATCTCATTTTTTAAAAATTTTACTTTTGTGCTTACATTTATTAAGGTATTGAAATGACAAAACGCTCAAAGTGTAGTCAAATAACAAGGCTATATTATGACATAAATAAAAAATCGTTGCATCCCATACACTAGATTTTATGGGATTTCAAGTAAAACATGGTTCAACTTTCCCGAACTTCCCCTATATTAATGTGATGTTATTTATATCATCACATTATTTTAACAGAGAAAAACAGCATCTTAGACAATAGGAAAATAAAACTGATTCGATGAAAATCAAATTTGCCTGGAATTAGTTGTATTTTTCCTTATCGCAATGATTAAAGCAAGAATACCATCGAAATTCTTACACACATCTTATCTTAAAAATTTTTTGACAAACATTAAAATTTCGAAATATAAAGCTTATTAATCAGTCCTTGGTCTTTCTGCAGATAAATGAAAGAATAAGAATAAATTAAGGAAAAAAGATCGAGCTATATAATATTCTTAATAACAAAACGAAAAATTAAATAAATCAGTAAATTAAGTAAAGCTTTTAAAAACTTCGAAGATAAACGATAAATATCTTAGTTTTTTAGACTTTCATGCTGTATTTTTTCAGTTTTTTTTTTGTTAAGTAATGCACAAAACCAATTAGAAATCAATTTAGAAAAAGTTGCATTTGTCTTAATCACTCTCACTTTTTCAATTATTTAGTACAGACTATTCCTGTTTCAATTAATTTATTTCATTATCAAAGGAATAAATTTTATTTGTCTCTTTTGTTTCATGAAACTTAGAAAAAAGTGATTAAATTCATTTGTTTATTAAAAAAAATCGATATAAAAGAATTTTTATTAAATATTTTCTTTGTTTGAATATACTTTCACGATTCGGTGATATGCAAATTGCCGCAAGCCATCAATTACCTGGATAGAAGATCATAATTGAGATGTGGAAATTTGCAAGTAATAATTTACTATCTGCATCAATATAAAACGAATTTTGAGATCGATTAATTATTTTCGCCTTATCATTTCATTTATCCTTTTGTTTCTGGCATTTTAAACACTTTAACTCATTTCGATATCTTTTAAGACTATCTATTGATCATTTGTGAAATTATAATATTCATATTTTGTGTTCCTTAAAGATATTTATAAATCTATTTATTTCCATTAAATTTATAACGAATGTCTATGATTTGTTTACAATTTAAATTATCATCAAATTGTAAACAATTCAATTGAAATCGTTGAATTTTTCGATTACTGACATAATCGAATAATTTCAATCAATTAATTCAATGATTGCTAATCGTCAGCAATCGTTGAAGTATTCGATTGCTAAAATAATCGAATTGTGGATCATTTGTTCGAATATTCGAATCTCTTAGCAGAATTATATTTTTCGATTCATTCGATTTTCTACAACAACAATTTATTTAAATATTATTCGATAGCATTAACGTAAAGCATAGATTAACTTACTTGTTTGGATATCTATTCACATTTCTCATTAAAGTCGATCATTATTAACTTCTGATATTGGAAGTTTTGTTGTATATCGAGGGTAGTTAAAGTTAATTCAATCGTTCGTTTTGCTAATTTTTCAAAATATTTGCAACTTGTTAGATTCATTTATATAACGTCATAAGAAAAATTAATTCTATGTAGAACAGATTTCTTTAATATATTTTAGTTTTATTGTAGAATTTGTATAGGCGTATATGTAGATCATTAATGAATCTCTTTATTTATAATTTTTTAAATATAAAATCACAATGAGATTCATTATCAGCTATTCATTGCAAAACTACTGTTTATCATTATGATTAATAATTCATCATTATTATTACAAAGATTGAAAATTAGGTTATTTAACGAACACTATTTCAAAATATATGTTTTTTTTTTTTTTTTTTTTAATGAAAAATATTTTTTTTTTATTTTTAAATACTAAACTTTTTTGAAAACAAAAAAAAACATATTCGAGGAATAAATATTCGCTCTATATGCATTTAATTTATGATAAGAAAATTTTGAAGGAAGAATATTTGATTCGAAAGTTATCTTAAAACTTATCATTAAATAACTTCTCACATATTCGCCTCAAGGTTGATGATTCCTATAAATAAATGTTTCTGGCGAAGAATTTTGGATGCAAATAATTGCATTTGTTACATTATTGATTATTAACTCTCTGTGACGATTTAAATTGCATTTGTGCCAAAAATGGATGAAATTTTGATATTTTGTTTCGTTGGATCGAATTAAATGTCGGTACATTTCTGGTAATAACAGCTACAAAATAATTCGATAATGTTTTTAAATTCGGGAAGATGAAAATACGATTTAAGAACTTTAAAAAAATAGAATTTATTAAAAAAAAAAGAAACTTAGAATATTATCTTTTTATTACCAAGTCCAATGAATTCTTTGTATGTTTTTCAAATTTTAGTTTGCTTATGACAAATAATTTATTATTATTTTTAATTGAATAAAAAAAATGATAACGAAAACATCTGCAAGGCAATGTTTACAATTTTGAAATAACAAAAGAAAATCTACTCTTCACAATTTTTTTTAGTAGATAAAGATCGTTTGTCTTTAAAAATCTTTCTGACATAACTGTCTCACTTGACACGACATTTATTCAATCCATTATAAATCATTAAAAATATTCAATAAAATTGTTAAAACAATAACGTTAGACACTAAAAACAGAAAAAAATTTAAAACCTTTCAAAATTCTGTCAAATTCAAAAGAATATTAGAAAATAACTGTCAAGTTTGAAAAATCAATGACATGATATACAGATAGAATATATATAAAAAATAATTATAACAAAATTGCTTTAAATTCGAATTATTTTAATAAGCTTCTGCTAATTCTAAATGCTCCATTTTTTTAATATTTAATCTCTAAACTTTGCTTAGAATGTCTTTCATTACAAAAATCACGTTCAGTTTAATTTTATAAATTCTTTTCTAATGGGATCTAAATTAATTTCGTAGTTTTGAAGTTTGTCATTCTTTGTGAATCAAACGATTTTTATTAAATTTGCCAAGTATTAAGAATACAAATGTGGAATATATGTATTAATTCAAAAAGTTAAAAATTTGGATAGAAAAAATAAATATACAAATGGGTTATACAATGATATTAATTTTTAGAATATCTTATTTTCTATCGTTACGAGAAAAAGCTACTTTGATTGAATCGAAATATTTAAGAATATAGAATCGACTACAGAATGTCATGCTGCAAGCGTATCTACTAGATAGAATAAAATTGCTTCGCTTGGATATATGCAAAAAAAAATCTTGGAACGATTGGTTTAAAACAATTTCGATTTTAAGAAAATATTCACAGAAAGCTAAGTATATTGTCGAAAAAGAGGATTTTAATAAATTTGCTTAATTAAATTCATCAACTTTACTCGAAACATCTCAAAATAATAAATTATCATACGATAACTATTCATATAATGCTTCATGCATATTAATTGTTAATTTATGGTCCTAGAAACATATGTTAATTAAAGAATAATTGGATTAAATTTTATATTTTTAATGCATATTTAGTTTTGTCGACAATTCATTTTAATAAATTAATAATTTATCTGTCACCATTAATTTCTAGTAGCTTATAAGATAGAACAAATGAAGCAATATACTGTATTTTTTTATATTTGTAATGATTTATGCTTTGTTAAAATCAATGTGCAGAAATATATATATATATATATATATGATGTAAAAATTATAATGTAAATATTTTATATACAAAAAATATTTTATTTTAATTATTTACGAAATGTTAAAATAACTAAGTGAAATATTAACTCGATGATAAATTTTGAGATTTTGCTTTAGAGTAATTGAATAAAATCTATATGGGATTATACTTAAATCATGATGTTACTTCCAGAAACTGATAAGATATAACGTGAAGCTATAAGATAAATATTTATCTATAGATTCTTTTGTTACATGCAACAAAGCAGTGTAATATTGTGGAGTGGAATCCAAGATCGCATCGAACCTTTTCCTTATTACTTAAGTTGTCTTGACTACTGCAGTCATGGTTACCTTCAAAGACTTCATTAATGCAGAGTTTTATAAGCTTAGATATTATGGGAATTACTCGATTCTTATATTACATCATTCTATAATCTCAGATTACCAGTCTGGCCCAAAGTATAATCTGTAATAAAAGTAAAAATGTTTGGCAAATCGATTGACAATTCTAAGAATATTTTTTGTCATATTATTGAATAAGATAACTGTGGAATAGTATATGTTTTTATTAATAAGCAATTTAACACCCAAGTAAAGCTGTAATAAAGAATGCGAATAACATAAAATTGGATTTTTACAATTGATTTTCCTCTTGAGATTCGCATCGACTGAGTTAAGATTAACGTATTTTATCTATTTCTCTAGGGAAACTTTATTTGATTCGGTTATTCTAACATCCCTCTAGCTATAAGAATCGAGCTGAAAATCAGATTTCGATCATTTAATCTGAAAGATTTGAAGGCAAATGAATTTTTAGTCATACAGACTTGTCAACAACCGTTATAGTAATTAATAATAGAAAAAAAAAGATATTTTTATCGTAATTTTTAAAAAACAACATAAATATAATAATAATGGTGAAGTGAAGAAAACTATGATATCAACAACCGTTACAAATATAAAACTGTAATAAAAAATGAACGTTTTGTGATTTTAGATATCGTAAAATAAGCTGATTTTTAATGATTATGAGTTATGGCATATATAATGCTGTAAATTCTAGGTTTTAGCGATATACTGTGGCTATGCAATTACAGTTATTGTCTCGACTCTCTTTCACTAGATGACGATCACAAAAGAACTGTTTTAAAGTTATATAGTCAGGATGGAAATGAGTTATTGGAAGTTTTAACAGCTCTGATAGTAATTATACGCAGCAAGCAATGATGCTTCTAAGCGATATATTTAGCTATAAAACTTTCAGAAGGAATAAGTTTATTTAATTGTAAAGTTTGACATATACTGCAACGACAATATTAACTTAATTAAAGAGGAACAATTTTTAGTAAAGTGTAAGTAATTAAGTTTAATTAAGTAATTATTATAATAGCATATATCTGTGTAAAGATCACTTAAAAGTAAGGAAATATTTTTATAAATAAAGCCAAGAATTATGCAAGATTTATTATACTCGGTGTTATTTTATAATTATTAATAAAAAGCGAGTTAATTGTTAATTGAACATTAACTAGGAAAAATTTTATTAGTTATGATAAAATGTTTTAGTCTAGAAATTAATTTGAATAATTAAACTGAGTATTAATTTTTATTCAGAGGAGTTTAAAGGAAAAAATTTTTTGGTAAAAGTAATTCACTTAATTAGATGAAGATACAAGAAAATGCCAAAGTTTTTTGTTTTATTTCTTGAAAGTTTGATCAGAAAAAGTAATTACAGAGATGCGACAAGTAGGTGCTTACAAGACGATAGACTTACAAAAATTTTGACAAAATCAAATTTAGTTTTCATAATTTTCAAACACTCTTCTCAAAGTAAAAATAACCTGTCAAGAAATAATAATTTTAAACTAATTTATTACGATATCTCTATCTACTGACTATTATTTATTAAAAAAATTGTAAAGAGTATGTAACAATTTCATATAAGTTTATTAGATATATATTTTTTCTTTTATTCATTCTTAGTTTTAAATCAGAAAACAGTTTCTGATCTGTAAACATGATCTATCAAACATAGGAGTATTTTTAGTTTGCACGTCAATGTTGGAAATATTACGAGTTCCAATTTATCGCACGCAAAGTGTTGTAACACGCACTAAACTCATCACGAAAGAAAAGCTTATGATACGAGAAGAATTACAAAAGAAAATCCAAATTGTTGCTATTATAATAATCTCACATGTGATATTGCAGCAATCATGATTATTTTAAGTATCTCTACACAATATATAGGGATACTTAAGTTAATTGTTACATTGATGGTAATGGCACTTTTTTATGGTAAAGTGTGATTGGATCTCAACAAAGAATTCCAGTTACAGCTGGTTTATATACAGATTATTGACAATCTTGTTGAATAGCAGACTTGTATAAAGCTGTCAGTCATACTAATATATTATTCAATCAATATTTAGGCGAGTCTTTAAAAAGAAATCTCTCACCAACTACCACAAGTTGCGGTTTGTTTAGTAGTGAGAAAATTATTGATGTGTGCTCAATATGATTCCTGTGGGGAGAATGATCTAACCTATAATTAAATAGATAATATTGTCTAACAATTTTTATAATTCATCACTCATCCGTTGAAAATGAATTGACCACACTTTATGTATTATTGTTGCAAGTATAAACGAAAATAGTCGCAGTATCGAAGAAGAAAAAATTGTGAAGAGGTTTTTTTTATAATATTTTTTATAAATTTTTTATTGTTCTTCATAAAGTTATTTATCTAAGTAATTAATACTTATCAGCAATAATAAATGTAATTTTTCCATGAAAATATTTAAAAATTTTAAATTTAAATATACCAGTTTCATTTTAATATTTAGAAAATCATAAAATTTACTTTAATCTCTCGAAATATACATAAAATAAGGAGAGGAATATTAATATAGTATAACTTCGTTAAAAGTATTTTTTTGGATATTATTTCAGCTAAAATATTTAAATTTGCTTCAACTAAAAATTTAAATTTAAATTAAAGAATTTTTTTTTAAATCGAGTAAATTAATTATTTACAATTGCATCGTAACACATCAAAGAAACTTAATTTGAATTAATTAACTTTTTTCATAGTAATTAAATATTTTTTAAATATTTAATGTTTAAACTAAATACTTTCTATCTATATTACAGAAATGATATATCGCTTTTGTTGTTTTTATATTTTGGCGCAACAAGGTGTCCAACAGCATTACTTTAACAAGTTAACGCGGACACAACCATTAGCTCTTTTGTATAAAAATATTCTATACAATACTGGCTACTACATCAATATTTAATTAATATTTAAAGTTAACTGTAAACTTGACGTTTTCTATCATCAATATGCGAAAATTATTAAAATGATAATTTAATTAACGATCAGCAAAAGCTGTATTTTTATATTAATAGTCATTCTTACTTAATTGTTATTATTTTTCGCAATTAGCAATTTATAAAACTGTGTTTTTCGATTTTTCTTTCTATGTCAACATTTGTAAGTAATTAAGAGAGATTACGTTTGATAGAAGTCTTTAATTAGTTTTTTTTTTTTTATCGTTACTTTAACAGCATAATTAACTTTATTTTAAGAAAATTTGGATTTTAATAATATATATTACGAAATATCTAATAAATTTTTTTTAGTGTAAAAAAATTTTTAAAACTTTTAATTAACAATATAAGCTCTTAATTTGGTAATGGTTAATATATATTAAATTGCTTAGAAAATATTAATAGTTTAAATGTTACCAACTATTTTATTCGATCATTCAACAGTTTATATGCATTAATATTTTAACATTTAAAATGTCAGGTCATTAAGAAACTACACAGATTCAAATCAAAATCGAAATTGATAATAATCGATTACTAACAGATTAATTAACTTTCGATTGTTAGTGATTTTTAAGTCGATTTCTATTATGTAGTAATCGATTTATATTTATATAGAATCATTAAAAATTTATAAAGAAAATATTGTCAACTAAGTTGAAAAATTTATCTTTATTGCAAATAAATATTTGATGATGTCTTCGAATATAATGAAACTTTCATAACATAATAACTATATTATTTACATAAATTGAATACTGTAAACAAAAAATGGTATTGCATTTAATATCTTCAAACAGACCATCGTCTACATTATCAGAGAGTCTATTTACTCAAAACGATTCACTTCAAAACTAAGAGTAACGAAGGAAAAAAAAAATATATATAGGCCCTATATCTAATAAACTGTATTTCGATAGAATTACATTTCGATTTTTAACAAATTAAAAAAAATTATATGCGAAAAAAAATTATATGCGAAATTAAGATATGTTTGATCTTAAATCATTTCTAAGGTAATTTCAACCTTTATCCTAAGATCAATTTATGTTTAAAACTAAAGGCATTTAATGATGGATTTAACCTAATTAAAATAATTTCATTTGTACTTAATTATTATAGTTGTCGTGATCAGTAGATACATATACGTACATGTTTCATGAACTTTTATTATATAATCAAAATCGTTTATCTGAGATAAATTTCAATTTGCTTAATGGAATTATTAATGCATTATTCTATTCTGTTTTATCCAATTTTTCTATTGATTTTACTCAAAACTTTTCGAAAAGTAAAAGAAATTTGACCTATTTTTATTCCCTTTTTTATTTTTAGATAATAAAGTTACGATAAATTGACTAAAATGTAATAAAAATTGTGAAAATGTAATTGCAGTTTTAGTATTATAAAAATATTTATGAGGAGGAAAAAGAAATGAATTAAATATTTTTTTATAACTGAATATTACTTGTTTTAATCTTGTTTTTGTTTTAGTATATTGAATGCAACTTAACATGAAATCCGATTAATTAATAAAAATTTTATAAGTTAGAAATAATGTTTTGTTTTTCTTTCTTTCCTATACGATATATTCAGTGCAACACCAGTGTACAGGATAAAATCGATTTTGTTTCATGTTTAAATTTTTACGGAAATTATTTTTCGACGCTTTGAATAAATTTTTAAAATTAAACTTTTCAATGGGGTTATACAGTATTAATTTTTTCCATATTAATTTTTTATTAATCATCATCCTTTTAGATAGTTAATTAAGTAATGATTATATTTAATATGGCTATTTCCCAAAAGATTCGCTTTAAAAGTTAATCAGAAAAAATTAATATTAAAAGTTGTTTAATATAAAATAAATATAACGATGATTAAAAATAAAAAGTTATTCGGATTTTACTATAATAATGCACTCGAACAGCTTCTTTAGAAGGTAAAGATCGCTAAATATTCTTTTTTTTTCTTTATTAAAGTGGGAAGTTACGACAATATCCTGGCAACGTCACGAATTTGAAAAGTTTAAATAAGAAATAAATAATAACTAGAAGTTTTAATGATTTTTAATACTAAAAGTTTTTCTTTAATATATTATTGAAGCTTAGAAAATGAAAAATTTCTCCAAGATAAACATGATCGAAAGATTTGTCGTTGATGTTTGTCTTAGAATTCAAATATTTATATTTTGTATATAATTTTTCTCAATTATTATAAAATTGCGTAATAAGTAACTAATTTTATTAAAATTACTGTAATTAGCCTACTTTCCGAACTAAACTGAAGCTTATAAGATTATATCACGCTGGCTGGCTGGGTGTCTATCCCCCACTAATAACTTTTGAACTAATTAATAGATTTTCGTGAAATTTGATACTGATCTTCCGTTATTAAAGATAACCTCTATCCCGTAGCATCTAACTTTCTAATGTAAATCACTTTAAAATGGCGGACATGCAAACTTCTAAGATTATCTCTTAAACAGTATATCCTAAACTAATTATTGGATTTTAATGAAATTTAGCTAGAAGCTCAAATCATTGAATACGATCAGAATCAGTTTATCAATTATCTTTAACTATTTAAAAATGACCGACGTTCAAATTTCGAAGTTTAATCCTTAATAACTTTTGAGCTATTGATTGATTTTTATGAACTTCAACAGGCTAGTCAAGCTATTAAAGCTGAATTCGAAATAAGATTAATCAATCTTGTTTTCTCATTTATTTAAAATGGCAGACGTTTAACTTTATGAGGTTTTTCCTGTCATAACTATGGAACTATTTGATAGATTTTTATGAAATTCAACATATGGATTATGCCATTGAATATGAGTTCAACGACATATATTTTAATCCAATATTTTTAATAATTCCAAAATAAAGAATCTATTCAGAAAGCAGGTGAAATTACTTCTTTCCAGAACTGCATATTTTAGAAGAAATATTTTTGAAAATTTTAAAATTTTTTAAAAGAATTATTTGTTCTAACAGCAAGTTATTTGAAAATTACTTACCTAAACTGTTATTTATATAATTTGTTCTCATAAAACTTAATTTTATTTTATTAATTAAATAAAACTAAGCTTTATCTTTTCTAACTATTTATGAAATAATTATCATCTTAGAAACTATTTTATTCCTTATAAAATTTTCTTCACAAATGTATATATATATATATATATATATATATACCGGTATATATATATAAACTCAATGCCTACTTCAGCCATCTACTACCATTTTAAAATATTTAATAGTTAAAATAAGAAAAATATATTTATATAACTTGTATATATTTTTGATAAAAAAATTATTAATAAAACGCAATTGAAAATATAAAATAATCAATTTATATAAAAGCATACATTGTTATTTATTTTATTTACACTCATCTTAAAATTTACTCACCCTTTTTGAAATATAAATAAGTGCGAAATAAAAGATAAAGTAAGAACGACATAGAATTGATTTATTATTATTGAAAGTCATAGTTAGCAACAGTACAGACATATATCGGATATAATATTTATATATATAAGAAATATATAAAAATTGAGAATAAGACAAAAATATATCATCGAAGTAACGGTGACGTCACAGGTCGATGTTTCCTTATTGGAGAAGAGAAAGAGGCGTTCTGTCTCGCTATTGGCCAATTGTGAAAGGCATCCTTTCATTTATGGTGACGTTTGTGGTCTGCTGTGTGCCACAAGCGAACGTCACAGTGCCGTCGACAGGATCTGTTTCCAATCGGTTATAGCTTTACTTCTGCTGCTATCAAGTAAGTGGATTAATTACATGTCACATAAAAATTAATTAACTCAATCATAATTAATCATTTTTACGGTGATTGATATTTATAAATCACCTGTTAGTTTATTTAAAAAAAAAAATAATAATAATAATATTCTTAAAAATTGATTACAGTCAATAAGAGCAGTTCATTCTAGATATAATTTTTCCGATTTCGTTTTTTTCTTAAATTTTTTTTATTTTTATGAAACATTCGTAAGTTTTAATTACCATTAAGAGTTTTAGATTCATACAATAGAAAAAGTAAAAATAAATAAAATAAATTTAATCAATAAATGATTTTTTTCAATTTTTAATATAAAAAATGAAATTTCGTTATAGTTTTTTTATAATTTATTTTATCATACTTTTAAAAGTATAATAACTTTTATGTAAGAAAATATTGATAAATTAATAAAAATTCTGTAATATTAAAAAAATTTTTTTAATAAAAGTCAAGATATTTTTAAAATTTAATAATTCGATTAAAAAATTTTAACTGTAAACTGTATAAGGCTAAATAATATTTTTATCGATACATACTTCGTATCTATTAATAAATAATTTAAATTGTTGGATAAAAAAATATAAAAAAATTTTAATTCATTAAGATCTTCTTCGCAATAAGTTGAAAATATGCATAGAACTCGCAATAATCTCTTGGTAGATAAACCTAATAATTAAAATCTGGAAAATTCATTATCGAATATATATCCTGAATATAAATAAATCTTAATCGAATGGGAAAATCATTTAATCATTTGAAATGCCTGCAGATAATTGCAGTTCTTTATTATTGTTCGATTCTGAATGATAATGCAGAACTTTCGTTGCCTTTTTTTTTTGGAAAATTTGTATGGTATCTAATATAATAAAAATCGTTTATCAATTCTCTTTCATTGCAAATTATCTACGTAAGAAGAATAACTAATGTGTGTAAGTGATAATTAAAATGTTATTATTTTGCCATTAATTATTGTAAACCAATAATAAGTTTAAGATGGTGGATTAGTGTTTGTATAATCTTGAACAAACAGATTTAAGAAGCCCTTAGAGAATGACAAATTTTTTTTTATAAATTAATGAATCCTCAGTTGCATATATAAGCAAAGAGATTATTATCTTTTAACGTTTCCTAGATTAGTTATGAATAAGAAAAAAATAATAAATTACGGGCTTAATTTACTGGGCTTTCTAGAGAAAAATTTCGCGATTGTTATTTTTTCTAGAGGATAAACAAAGTAAAAAAAATTTTTTTGCTTCTTTATCTTCTAAGAAATAAAATATTTAAATTATTCTATGTTAAATTTATTGATTTGTTTTGAATATCGATTCATTCCGAGTAATTAAAATTTGTTTTGCATATTTAATAACTATAAAAAAAGTGGAATCGTTTAGATAGGAGTACGCTTAAGTAGTCATCGTTAACCACTACTTAATCCAGAAGAAATTATTAAACTTGTTGGATACAGAATAATAATATAGAGGAATCTAACAAGATATCATCGTGTTTATTCATTTTTAAAGAATTATGCGATAGGCTGCTAAAAGAAATATTTTTTTGGAATGGTTTCAATTACAACAAATGCCGGACATGTCATAGAATGCAACGAAACAGATGTCTCATTTCAAATAAGACAGTCAAATTATGTAAATTGATGTTAAAAAAGCTTTTATTATTTCAAGTCATATTTATTATTATATATTTTATGGATATGATTACATATATACTAAATGGCATAGACTATTTGGATGAAATACGGATGGAGATCTATTCTCTGTTCAAATCTTGTAGGTTGACAATAAAACTTAAGTGCATTTGAATTTTAACCGAGTTTGTAGTTTTAAATTGTGATGTGAGTCCATTAATAAAAAGTTTTCAACGTCAATTTACATAGAATTTACTTATTTGAAGTCGCACAAGTGTGCTGCTGAACACTATGATGTATTCAGCTTTGGACATTTTTTTCTTATTGAAATTCTTTCGAAAAGTATAAATTGTTGTTATGTTGTAAGCCAATACAAAATTTTATTTTTATTTTTTTGAAACAGCTTTATATACAAACGCTTCAATAAAGAAAGTCTTCAAAGCGTAGCATTTCAGCTTCATGAAAGTCTAAGGACGTTTTGCACGGAACAGCTCCAGTTTCTCTTTAAATCGTTGAAGCAATTGTAGATACAATTTTGTTCATTGCATATAAGAAAAAGTTGAATTTTTTACTTTTTTTAATAATTCAATTCATGTTACAATTAAAGAAGCGAAAATGTAGCGTTGTTTCAAAACCTTCGACATGATACATTAACATTTTGATGCATACTTGATAAACTATAATATATGATGAACCGTAACACAGCGATAATATTACTATGCATAGTGATTTATTTAACAGAATTGCACTAGTGATAATTTCATTTAATATCCACTTAACTATAGCGAATATATTTTTGTTGCTGCACTTAATAAATGACTTCCTGTATCAGATTATTACCGTGTGTTTTATGACGTTTATGTTTATGATTGATTGCGATATTCATCATTATAATTTTCTTTATAATGTGTATAATATTTTAAACATTCCGAAAATATTAGTCGAACCCAAAATTTTTTCTTTAAAATGTTATATATTCAATCAGATATTAGAACCTACATAAAATATAGAAGTTAAAAAATATAGTTTTGTCTATATGAAAGCAAAAATTGCTTCCTTTAATTAAAATTTATGCGTGATTTTATTATTATTTTTGCATTTTACGATGTGCATTTTAAAAATTTATTTTATTAAACTTTGGGTAATCAATGGGATAACTTCCTGGTTCTTTATTATCAACCTTGAAATAATTTCAATCGGTATTAATAGTATCAAGGAAATGACGTGTTAACTGTGTTTTTCATTTTATTTTCAAAAAAATATTGTAATTTCCTAAAATAATCTATGCATGAATAGGAATCCTTATAAAGGAAAAAATTGAAGGATTGAATTATAAAATGTTGCTTAAAGCAATATCAATCAATTAACAATCTATTCACACACAAACATACATCGTAATAATAAAATGTAGAATTAAAAGAAAAAAAATTATTTTCGCCTTCATAGAGTAATAAATATTAATTATTTATGATATTCCCTATAAATTTTCCAATATCATTTTTTGTCAATCAAAGAAAATATAAATTTTATTTATATTACATAAATATATTTGAAATATTTTTTGTGAATGTATGGAAATTTTGAATATATGTCTACATTTCTAGAATACAAGGTTTTATTTTGTTTTCCTTAGGGTGGAAACATAAGAGAAAAAAATAACATACATGCTTTCAGAATTTAGCCTATAGTAAAATTCGATTTCTTTTCGCGTCGAGAAAATATGATATTATGATATATACAAAATTAAATTCGTACCAACATTTTTCTTGCATAATTCGAAATATTTAAAAAATAATTTTATATTTTTCCATTCTTTTAATATATATCAATTTGGCATTCCGGAAAATGCGTTTGCGTATATTTTTGGCTTGTTTAGCTGGTACCTCTATAAAAATTGGAGTTATCAGCCAAATAAATTATCTTTTTTAACTAATATCCATTATTTAATTTGACCGTCGTTTACTTTTTAATTACTTTTTATACTTTATTAGAAAATCGATCATTTTCTGCGACATTTCATGCTTTTCACTCGTTATTGCTGTCATTCTGACTTTATTATGTTGTCATCCTTATCTAACCAAAGTAATCATTATCCTGAAAGCTCAAGTTTTCCTTTATGCATCGTAACTGTTATCCATCTATTCTTTTTTCCTCTAGACTGATAAGTGACTTATTCTGTTTTTGAAAATCCTACATTCATATGTTGAACGAAAATAACGATCATAAAACGTAAAACATATGATTCAAAAATGTCTACATATTATTTTTTTCTGTAAGAGATTACTAAAAAAATGCAGAAATATTAATGCAGTGTATATTATTTATTCGTTTAAATAAAGATTCATTTACAAGACGAATGACTGAATCAGACTAAAGTACGGAAATCACGCAGTGAATATTATAAATATGGCAAAGTTTATTAATGTTGTCGTTAAATCATTTATAAGAGTTAAGTAGCTGCTGGTTATACTATTATTGCTGTTACATACTGTGAAAGAATATATTTATTATTATGCAATATCTATCATGAAAACATTTTATGAACTTAGTTGAATCAAAATTCCAGAAACATTAATAATTTTTTCATTTTTACAGAAAGAATTACAGAAGTATTCCATTTACTTCTGTAATTTTTTCTCTCTTCAAAATGTTCAATATTAAATTGCATTTAAATTCAACACTGCATAGATTTATATTGCCGATAAACAGTATATAGAATTATATACAGTATATGTAGGCCTACAGGATGAAGAAAAACTTCTCGTAAAGTTTTGTGTACTGATAGCGGACATCGAAACAAGTCGAAAATGTCAAATGAACATATGGTCTAAATGGCACCGTTTTCAATTTAGGACCCTTTAAAAGTAGTCAATCACCATTGAACATGCGAAAACCTAGCCAATATCAATCGAGAACGACACAACGCATGGTAACGGCATTTCGCGTACTCGATTGTAATTCGCTAGCTCTTCGCATGCTCGACTGTGATTGGCTAAATTTAAAGGGACATAACTCGAAAACGGTGTCATTTGGACCATATGTTCAATTGACATTTTCGAATTGTTTCGATATCTCCTATCAGTACACAAAACTTTACGATGAAGTTTTTCTTCACCCTGTATATCCAGTTATATCTATATATGGTAATTAAGAATATCTAAAACTACTAATGGGATATGTCCGATAACTATAATAAAATAAAGTGAAAATTGCATAACAACGTTATGTCATATCAATAAACGATTTGTTTATGGCGATAACAATGATATCTCGATCATCCAAGTTTATTTTCTATTCCCTAGTTGATGTTCATTCATCACATCTATTTTAGTAAGGTCTATTCGTGTGTTCTATGCTGTTTGGAGAAGGATTAATTTGATCCACTATTAAAGATAATGCTTATTGTCAACTTCATTCGGTGAAAAACATTTACTTTCAATTATGGGGATAGGTAAACTTGTTTGTGAGAAGTTAAGAAATACAAACCAATAATAGAAGAGGAGGAGCGTATCTCGTTGTAAGACTGTTAAAGTGATCGATGGATAATGACACAACCAAAGAACTAGAATAAAAGAGAAAGTTCTGACTTGTTACAAAACTATAGCACCCTATTGAGTATTAGTTCGTTAATTTCATTGCGAAAAGTAAGATTTCTTAATACAATACAAAATATATGACTAGTCATTTCGAAGGACAAATTTAATTTATCATATGCAAGATTAATCTATCAAATCTATATCTATTAATTAAATGAAAGCATTGGAAAATTTTTTGATGATAAATCTTCTTATAGTTCAGTGACGTTTTCACGAACAATATGTACAATAACAGCTGTTAATTTATAATAAATAATAAAAAAATTAAATAAAATTTTAGAAAAAAAATATTAATTGCATCGTTAAAAAATAAGATATCAAAAGAAAAACAGTAAAAATGCAATAAATGGATTTTTATCACATAACCTCAGTTCAGCAAATGTTTGCCATCTAACTTGTAAAACTTTAAAATATGTTTCGAAAAAATATTAAACTTAATTTTTTTTAGTTTTTCATTTCTTAATTATTCTATATTTAAAATTTGGAATATAACGCTTTAATAATTTATTTTAAAAAAATTAATTAAGGGATTTATAAGAGTATAATGTATAATTCATGATAAAATGATACTTATTTATTCATAACGTGTTCTGCGTTTTAAGCCTACATATCAAAGCATAATTTAAAAATTAAATATTTAAAAAATAATAAAAATTCTAAATTATAAACAAAATAATTTATCAATTAAATATTTTACAAATCCATATTTATTCATTGTTCAGTTCCTAATCTTCTTTCAATATAAGAAATTAAATTTCTTGAGATCATTAAATATTTAAACAGAATACATTTATTCGTTCTCACTAGAGCCACTATAAATTTAATTTATACCTGTGCTAATAATAATAATAATAATAATAATAAAATTCATAATGTATTCCTAGTTTCATAAGAAGAAATATCGATTCCTTCATTAAAAAAAATTAAATTATTTTTATAGAAACAGTTATTACTTGAAAGTTTGGTAAATGAATTTTCTCGTTTTTTGAAACTAACTTTTCAGAATATGATATTTAAAATTAAATTTTACACTTCTTATACCCTATAGAGTTACATCAAAATTATAAGCTAATTGACTTATTTATTTTAAAAATATTCCATAAGTTTAATAATAGTAACACAATTAAGAAAAATCAAAATTTCGAAATTATATTTATATGTATACTTTTAAAATTAACTGTGAAATATAATAAATCACCTCAATTTTCTCTTAAAACTTTCTCCCGGTTTAATGTAACGTTATCTTAAAACTATTAATTATAAGTTTATTTATTCGTTTTCGAATTTATCTCTTTAAGTAGTGATGTGCAGATCTCTCGAGTGATTGACACTAATGAAATCTTTCTAAGCTGTAATAAGTGTACTCAACAATATATTTCGGATTAAAGTACCGTTTAATACATCACAATAATATTAAATGCATTATTTATTCAGACGGATACCATATATAATTCTTAGAATTTTAATGCCATCTATGCTTTTAACAGCCAAATCAAATAGAATTATTTTATTAAACTTTACTAATTAAAATTTCATCTAGAACTGAATTAAATTCAAAAACTTTGTAATAATATGTCTTATTAAGTAGAAAAATTATCCTAGGGCTAAAAATATTTCATAAGTTTAATAATAGTAACACAGTTAAGAAAAATCAAAATTTCAAAATTATAGGCTATTTATATGTATACTTTTAAAATTAACTGCGAAATGTAATAAATCACGTCAAATATTCACTTTTCACATTGGACGTACGTTTGTATAAATAGTTTTATGAATACAGTATTTGACATAAACACATTCCAGTACAACAAAAAACATATTCCAGTATAACAAAAAGTACAGAACGTCTAAGTTTACATTTTCGATTAAATTTGTAAAATTATTTATCGTTCTTTTTATTTGAACGAAAATAATACGCGAATTTTTTTTTTTTTTTTTATAAAGGGATTTCTTAGTAACTTATTAGAAAAAAGATTTATTTCTCTTTAACCATTAGAGAACATATAATGCAGATTTTATCAAGAAAAGAGTGACCAATGTGTGTAATAAAGATAAGAACGTATATCACAAATCGAATATCACTAATCATTATTTATTGCATTTCTTTAGCAGTTCTTCGAGGCATTAAGGTATCAAAACTTTAAATTCTCTAAAGTTTTTAATAATCCTGATATGAACAAAAATTATTTTCTTGATCGATTGAACGTTATGTAAGACTATCGTTTAATGCAGTTAGGTTATTGGAATATTTTGAATGCTATCTACAAATTGAGGTGTAAATCTCTCTTAAATAACTCCACCCAAAGAGTGTAATTTGGGAGGTAATCAGGAGTAACAAGCCCCACCCTCTTCGTGTATATGAAACATGTTAGAATGAAGCAGTTAAAGTATGCACATTATTGCTATTTTTAATTAATTTTCTAAAATAATTAGATGAGTGTTGTTTCAAGGAGGCTGATCCATAAAACACTTTCAATTTTTTAATAAAGGAAAAAAAAAAGTTTTGTAAAACTTTTTGAATTTTCGTATAATCTTGAAAATTATCTTTATCAAGAATCGTAAGAGATTTTTGTCTTATTTTTTTCCTAGAAGAGAAATTTCCAATATTTTCTCGTTAGAAATAAAAATAATTCATTATTTTTTACATACAAGATATTTAATGAGCTTTAAATTTGTAAAATATTTGATTAAAGTATCACTTAATGTAAGTTTTTTTAAATTACATCATTTTTGCTAAAGAAAAATATTTTCTGAAAATATTTTCTGAAAAAACATAAATCATGTTTTTTTTCCTTTCATAAATTTAAATATATGTTGAATTTGTCATATTATGTCATTTTAAAAATAATGTCGTGTTTGACAAATTTTATTGCTTGTCACTTTTAATGGCCTTTAAATCCCTCGATAATATGAGGTTATGTGGATTTTAGAAGATAAAGAATGTTTTCTATTGGAAAATAATTATTTTTTTACATTTAAAAAACTTTCAGTTCGATTTTAATTAAACTTATTCAAATTATATTTTTCTTTGAACGGTAGTCAAGAAATACTACACATCTATCAAAAAAAAATTTAAAAAAAATTCGAGAATATTAAAGGCAAAAATTTGTCATAAAGATCATAATCTACAGCATCTCTTATCTTCTAAATTAAATTTTTATCAGTTGGTTTTCAGCAATTTAAGAATATATATAATTTTAATTATAGGGGAAGAAAAATAAAATGTCAAGATACTGTCATATCGATAAGAATAATTCCGAAGTTTTGCTAAATAATTCAAATTTTCTCCTTCAATCACACATATTAATTTTCAGCAACCTCTTAGAAATTATTTATAAATTATCATGCAAATTTCAGCATATAAATTTGGATATAAAAAGTTTTCCAAAAAATTGTATTTAATTTTTTTAATGCTTTGTTTAGTTTTGTTAAGTTAAAATTGTTAGTTTATAAAAGTTGAATGAATGATCCATAACAAATAATGTTATAGAAGGTTGTAATTAATGTGCTTGTTGTTAACCGCAGGGGTTATTTTTACTTTGTGTCTAACGGAGGCCTTAAGTACCGGATACAATCACAAATCAATCTGAGAAGTTGTTGCTAGGCTAAGGCATCGAGGCAACAGGTGGCTTAAATACTTGCAGCTACTTTAATTATAATCGCTAATCCACACATTTCTTGTACAGAAAATAGAGGTTAGTGACCTCTTCATCTAATAAAAATGCTGTTAAATTAGATAAGATGCTGTTAAAGTGTCGATAGATTATGGAAAATTGCATTGAAAACAAAAGAAACGTGTTGCATATATTCGAATATTACACTTCAATAATACTTAATTTTTGGAAAATTTAAATATTTCAGCATATTATGTCGATAAAAATAATTTATAAAATGTCACTTTTAAAATTTGTTTTAGATGAAAATAAATTTTCAACTTTGACATTTTGAAAAGATAATGAGCAAAATGAAAATGCATAAATTATTCTTTTTTTTTATTTTTTTTAAACATTATTATTATTATTATTATTATTAGAAAATGTTATTTAAATTAAACATGTTGGGAAATTAAATTATTTTTTAGTTAATATTTTCTATTCAGTAATATTTTAGATGTATTTAATATTGATTTTATATTCTGTGAGAAATTCAGTTTGAATAATTTGTTACGACGTTTTCCTCTACGTGATTAAAAAAATTAAAGAATCATTTTAACTCGTAAAATATTTATTCTTCCGAATTTTTATTTATTTAATTCCTATATTTAAAAAAAAACTAATTGAATATTTTAAAGAAATTTCAAATTCCTGTCAACTGTTATTAGTTCAAAATTAATTTGAATTTACTTAGAAAGTCAGGAAATTCTATCTTCAAATTACTACGTTGTTTATCAAGTCAAAGTTTCAAGAGACTTCTATCAAAAATGTTTCTTAAGTAAATTATCTCTAATTGATTACATAAAAGGTCTATTTGACGTTGTTTCACAACTCGCGATGATCAAGTTTTGTTCCTTCTTTATTAATCTAAATTAATTAAAAAGACATAAGTAACATTGAGCTTGTAAACTTCTTATTTTCTGTAAAGAAAAGTATTATGTCACTCTATATAGTGTTGTAGCTCACTGTAAAACTTCCGTTTCCAGCCAACTTAAGGTTAATGACCTCATCGTTTGTCAGGCAACAAGTCCAACTCGAAGAATTCATGATATTCGTTCTTACACGCTTTTCGCTAAGAATTCGGTAACGTATAAAAAATTCATAATATTGAATAATAATAATAAAAAAATATTTTAAAATTCCGGAGTCGATATTAAATATGGAAAACAATCTACATAATTTTTTTTTTTTTGGTCTAATCAATGGCATTGTTTCTTGCAAAGTTATTACGAACTAAGCGTAGTCATAACTTTACAAAATGATTTTATTAATTAGTATAAACGAAAACTTATTCAGAGAAAAGAAAATATTGACTTTTTACCTTTACTTTAAGTACGTTTTAAATTCAAGAAAGAAAAATCTTCTGGGATAATTGTATCCCCAAAGGATATATTTAAATTCAAGTTGTATCTTTGAAGTGTTACATAAAAGATCCATTTAATTAGTAAATGCAACAGTATCTTGCATTATAAAAGTTTTTAAACTGATACTTCGAACGTCAATAATAAACTAAAATCTGTTCGACTTTAGTTAATTTATATCGCTGAAGTTTCGACGAAAGATATTACTGATAACTTTAATAATAATAATAATAATAATAATAATAATTAGAAAATAGCGTGCAATAATTCGAGAAAGTATCTGAACTAATTATATGGAATAATAGTTATCATTATACTTCAGTTCAAATTTTCTATAAGCATATTAGCATTTTAAAATGAAAATTGGAAGCATTACTCATATTTCTGATCATCAATTTAAATTATATTCTTCTATAAACTAGTATAATTTATTTTTCTTTTATATTTTATTTCTGTCAGTTTTAAGCAGAGCATGTATAAATGATGAAGAAATGAGTGACGTGTATAAAAGAAATTAAGGAATTGTTGTATAAAAAAAAAATAATAGTAAAAATTCCTTAATTTCCTGTTTATTTAATTAAAAATGTATTTTTATCCTTTAGTGAAATAAAATACGCTATCTACGATAACATCTAATACAATTAATCATATCAGTTGATATTTTATCTGAAAAATAAATGCAAGTAATGTGATTCTACTGTTTAAATTAAAAATTAGTAATTTTAGGACATAAAAGGAATGATATTGTATTATTTGAGTGATTACAGTATTAATTAAAAGTTTGAATGTATAGTATTTAAAGCTCTTCTTGTCTGTTCAAAGAACTATGATTCAGGATTATTAATAACAACAGTAGTAGTAGGAGCAGTATGTAGTGAAGCTTACAAGTTAGATTTAAGATCATTACAGGAGTCATTACGGCCAAAATTTAACTCTCTGTGACTTTCGTTCTAAGTTAGATATTATTAATCTGACAATTTTATTCGAGAAAAATATTCAATAGGACATCGATTCTAAATCTGAAGCTTCAAATCCAATCAATAAAAGAACTAGAGCAGTTTAAGAATTACAAAAATCGGCAAAAAGTGTCGTTTTTCTTCTTATCCTTTTCCTCCGCAGACACTTCTATAGATGGTATCGTTCAACCGATATCAATGAAATTCAGCAGATAGGTATTTCTTAGATTACTTGAAGTCTCCTGAAAATTTCAACACAATCGATCAAAATAAAGAGGGAAAATGAAGGATCTATTTTTCATATATATCTCTACATATCGCATTGTTTAATCGCTTTCGACCAAATTTGGAATGTATAGATAGGTAAATCTTTAGCTGTTAAAATCTGGAAATTTTGGCTCACTTGAGCTAAAATTAAAAGTCGTACAACAGATTGATTCTCTTTTCCAGAAATGTATCCATAGGTCATTATTGAACAATTTCGAACAAAGTTAGGATGTGAAGGTTTCATGTATTATTTAAGACTTTCTGAAAAATACAATCGAATGAGACCGAAATGAAAAGATAGGAGGTCCTTTCATCGTAAACTCTTCTACAGATCTTATCTCTCAACCGATTTCGACCAAAATTTGATATATGTATGCCTATTATTTTACTAAACGTTTCCTAAAAATTTCGATTAAATCAAATTAAAAATAGAAAATAATTAATGATGTATTAACATGTTGTTAGAACATTTTTTTTCAAAATGTGATCTTCATCTGAAAGTAAATGATATCCCATCAAATCATCTGATATGTAAAAAGAATAAGCCAGTATAATATTAAGAAATTAGAATATTAGTTACAGTTTAAATATAGCTATTTAGTTGAAAACTAGAAAATAAAACAATAATATCAGCCAAAGTAGCCACATCTAAATTTTAACAAATTCAATATCCAAATTTATTAGTATTGTATTTTGCTCATATATATATTAGATATTTTTGATTGAATATTGTTTAATAGATTTTTAAAAAGTTTAAAATATCGAAGAAAATCTCACAAAATTGCGCATCCTATCCCAAAACCCGATGCCTAAATCTCATTGAGATTTTGTGAATGCTAGGAAAAACAAAAAATTGAAAAACAGAATATTAAACTATAAATTGTGTTTTGACAAAATTATTGTATAGTATATATAAACAGATTTATAGATGATTGAAAAATATGAAAATAAATATATTGTTCTTTAAAAAGTTTTCTGAAAATAAATGAGAAAAAATTTAACAATTCTGGTTTCATCATTTCGATAACAACTTTTTCATTTTTGATAGTTTATATAAAAATTTCCAACAGAAATATAATTTCATTTCGCTATTACCATAAGTTCTTCAATTGATTTCTCGATTGATTCTCACAAAATTTGGCATGGTATAAAAATAAAAAATAAAGCACGATAAAATATATAATATGAATTTCATATATATAATATATACAGTCCGACAGCTACAATAGACAGCCAATAGATAAATATATATAATTTGGTTTATATTAATGTATATAGTGGTGAACAGATATGTACTTTAATCTGATACTTCTATCGTCTTATATACCACATCATAGCTTATCTACCATAGTAGAGACCTGTTATTACTAGAAATTATAGTGTTCACGTTACTTCTAAAGAATCATAGAAATTTATTATGTCAATTTTTGTGAAGATTGATCAAATAATATAGAAGTTAGTGGACCAGATAATCTTACTTTCTTTTGCTTATTATTTAAATTATAGTACATTAGTTTCACATACTGTAATGATTATTTTTTGAATATGATAAAATTTATTCAATATTAATGAAATTTGAAAGTAATATTCATCAACAATATATAAATACCTGCATAACTTGAGATTTATTCGCATGCACTATTTTTGAAGTATAAATACTTATAAATAAATAAAAGGAGATTGATTTGTAATCAATAAAAATTAGTATAATAATATTAGTCACTAATAAACAGTTTGCACACGTTATTTTATATTATTTTTATGACAGATTCTTTCAAAAATGGCATCTATCCATTGAGAATACGTTTGTTTGTGCTAAACTAGAGTGAAGTTATTTCAAATTTTAATAAAGTTTAATAAAAATCTAATATTTATCAATAGACAAATTTTGGTGACAAATTTCACGTTAACATTAAACAAAAATAAAACTATATTCAATGAAATAAGCAATCCCAATATAGAACGAATACTGATTTTCGAGTTAATATGTACATTGTACAGGTTTAAAATAGTTAATTGCTTATTCAAACAAAATAATTTCAAGAACTTTATAAGATTTGGAAAGATCAATTTCATTTTAAATTTTAGGATAACATCTGAGTATTATCTTTATGGTTATTTTTCTCATTTCTAATTTTTTTCTTTAAATTCATATCAAACCCTGAATATATAATCGTATCGAATATATGAGCGCTACACATTTTGTGAGACAAAATTTATGGCTATTTCCATTTTTAAATGGAATAAAGAATATATGAATTAAGTTTGTCCGATTTGCCTGTTTCGTCATTTCGATAATACAAATAATTATCCTATTTAAATGCAATTCATATTTATTATTGGGACCCATTAGTGAACCATGATTATTGAAAATAATCGATATTAGTTCAATATTCTTGCTATACTAACAGAAAAGTTATTTACATAGTTTGGAGCAATATTTCCAATAAATATTATCCGATCCAAATGAAATTTATATACAATATTATGAATCTAGGATGATCAAATTTTTATTTCTGACCTAAAACTCCTATAAAATGTATATTATCAATAGCCTAATCTTTATATTGAATGTCACAAAAATCTATCTCGCAATTCAATAGTTGTTTTGCAAAACTTCAGAAGTTTGAATTACATTTTTGAATGGATGAAGTTGAGAATTAATTTGTCATGTTCCAAAATTAAAATTTAACAGCGTGTATCTTTGCTAAACTTCTTAAAGCTCGATCAAATGATTCAAAAGTTATTAGGAAGAAATCTTCGAAGCTTAACTTTCAGAAATTTTTAAATGACTGAAGACAAAGTATTAGTTAATATGCCCTCGAGGTTATATTTAATAGTCTATGTTTTGCTATATGTCATCAAAATTCAGTAATTACCTTCAAGATTAAGAAAGAATTTCCTAAGTTTAAAGACGCCATTTTTGAATAGTTGAAGTTAAGGATTAAAAAATGTGACATTCCTATAATTGCAATTACAGAATATGCCTACAAAATTTGAAGAAAAATCTATTAATTAATTTAAAAGTGATTATTGAATATATATACCAAACATATTCAGATTAGACGATGATTTTCTTGTAGGTCTCGCTTTCTTCGAAAATTGTCTAAAAATACATGAGATTATTTACTTTATATAATGTTTTATATAGGCTTTACATATAGTTAATTTTTTATATAAATGTCAGGTAAAAATAAATATTTAATGATACATAATTCGTATAATAAAATCGATCTTGTTTTTAAACTAGGTATGACTTTGATTTTCTTTAATTAATGTTTAGTAAATAAATTATACTGTTTGTTTTCTTATGCAAAAAGTTTTCTTTATTTATTTTCGTTCGTGATTAACTGTATAAACTTAAAACTATTTTAAAATTAAATTTGAAATTTATAATACGAAAACCGAAATTATAAATATTTGAAAGATAAAATAATTTTATTCTCTTGAAAGACGTAATCGATAATATATTGAGATTTTTAATAGATTTTGAAACATTTATAGTACGTTATAGCATTTAAAGCCTGTAAAATAATTTTATTTACGTGTAAAAATTTGATAATAACCTATTAATGACTAAGTTAACCCGAAATATTTGCAGCTAATAATTCTAACTGATCCGAACGTTTAACAATGACCTTGGGTCAATCAGACTGATTTTATATTAATGAATTGAAACTGACGTAAACCAGTTGAGTTTGGTTTAAAAATTCGAATCACCTACAAAACGTAATTCATTTTTTTATAAGAAAATTTATAATTTATTAAATCCATATTTTATAAGAAATAACATATCCCTTAGTTTAAAATAGATTAAATATTTTTAATCAAACAATTAATTTATAATTAATAAATAGAATAAAAGCAATCACTTATTTTCTAAAATAGGAAATTTAAATATAAAATATAACAAAAATGCATACAGTACATTAAACGGAATTTCTTGTTTGTCAAGATCAATTTATTTATTTACTTGTATACACAGTACAGTATTAATTTGATAAAATTATGGAATTAATTATAAAATGTGTTATTAAAAATATTATATTATCTATCTTTATTTTTACTTCTTTTTCGCTTACAATTGCACCCTTTAATTTCTTAAAATAAAATATAAAGAAAAAAGTTAAACCATTTATTTTCTTGTACACAACGCGAAAAGTAGAATTATCGTTTCCTTGAAGTTTCATTTCCCTTTAGGCAGTTTCCAGTTAATTGCAGAAGTAATTATTGAAGAAACAATTAAAGGAGAACCATTCAATAGGTAACCAATAAAAACATTTCATTTCTACTTAGCCTTTATTGAATGATTTTTAGAAACTAACTTACGTTAAACGATAGGAACTGATTACAACTACACTAGAAGAAATATTTGAATTAATATAAAATATAATAGACTCTCCTGAAGTAAGAAAGAAGAGAAGATATCATTTTAGACTGTGAACTTGTTAAAATTTTCTTTTATCATCTTATACAAATGTGAGAAAACGAAAAAAAGTCTTGCATATTAATTTCAACGACTTATCAATGAAAAAATATAAGTTAGTTGTATTATATTATAATCAGCTGTAGTTTATTTTGAGAAAGGAATTTTAAATTAAAATATTGAATATAATCTCTTTCATATCAAATCGTTCATATCAGCAGTAAGAGGAATATCAAAGTTAAATAAACAGAATTTAATAATTGACACTAACAAGGGAAGGAAGGGAATTGTCCGACGCCGATTTGGACCAAATTTTGGGTGTATTTAGAACTGTATGAGTAATGATAATATGCCAAATATTACGTCCCCGTTTTTGGTTGTTAAAAAA
>WUQG02234303.1:0-20882 GCA_011317285.2 Androctonus mauritanicus
CATCGAACACATATAATGACAAATAAATTTATTATCTTCAGATAAACTAAATATATCTGTTTAAATTGACAGTAAATAAATTTCCTCGTTAAAATCGAGGTTGCAGTTAAAAGCAAACTAGGATATCTCGGCTCCAAAAAAATTGCAATTTTCTCAATTTTCTATAGCTTAATGGGTTATTTATTTTACTTTATTATAGATTTATTTTCCTTTTCTTATTTAAGTGATTTTTTTTAAATATTTTAAAACGTCGAAAGCTCTTTTTTTAAATTTTATTTTATACGAAATATTTTAATTAAAATTACACGATGTTTCGCTTTAGATGAAAAATTCCTTGTAATTTTTTTGAAAAAAAAAGAAAACTTTCCTTTTTTTAAATTCGAGTAGCATTTATTTATTAAAATTCCAGGTTTACAAAAAAAATAAAATATTTTCGGTTCAAAAAGGTTTACGGAATATATTTTTTCTTTTATTTACAAAAATTTTCGGAAAATAAAAAAACAAATTTAATAAAAATTTTTACGAATAAAATAAACAAAATTTTATAGTCTTATTATTATTATTTTTAAAATTTTAATTTAAAATATAAGCCTACTTTTACAAAACATCCGATTTTAATAAATAATATTTTGAATAAGCAAAACTTCCGAAAATATTTCAATAGAGAAAGAAAATTTTAATATGAGAATCATCAAAGATGGATATTGTCGTATGGCTTATTTATTACAGAAACTATACATAATTCAAAATGTTGTATATATATATATATGTCTTAGATAAAGTATTCTATCTAGGAAGACTACAATAGCTACCTGTTATATACAGGTGCCAAGTACAATCTAATGAAAGTAGGAAGAGCAGTGCTACAGCATCTGAACAGATTCTATCTTTTGTTAGTGGATAATATCACTCCTAAAGTAGCACTGCGCTTTTATTCTAACCTTATAGACGCATCATTTTCATTATACTGAATCATACAGGTCACTTAGCATCAGATTTTTTAAGAAATATATTCAGTATTAATCTTAAATGCGGATTTAACAGTTATTAAAGATTAGTTTAGTTCGATGATGTCTATATTAAAGCCATTTGCGAAGAAGGATAATAACTTATAACTTCTTCGGAAGAATAACGGCATTTCTTTGAACTCAAAATGATATCCTGGAGGAAAGAAGTCTCTTTGAAGGTTATAATACTCTCTATTCACGACTCCATAAATGATAGACGACGACCAATTACGGCATAAAATTTTAAATATATTTAAAAAGATGGAGATGAAAGAAATTCGATAATCATACGATGATCTATTTTAGCCTTATTAAATAACTTTTTCTTTTTATATTTTATAAGCTCGATGGTGATTTTTTTGTACAGTAAACCTTCATAATTTCTAAATTACGACTTAAAACAATAAAAAATGTCTTTAAAAATATTGCCTTTCGAATCTTCTAAATAATAATTAAAAAATATTTAATAATAATATTAAAGAATACAGATCTAAATTTTTTGATTTAATCAAAATTACGAAACTTTTATATTGGATTTAAAAAAAATAATTATTATTATTATTACTATAAAAATAAAATACATATACTTTTTAATTTGTTTAAGATTTTCTTTATTTTCTTTCTTTCTTTAAATTTTAAAAGAAGTAATTATTTGTTTATTCGTTTTTGAAAATAACAAACACGAAAATAACAAATTAATGTTGTTTCAACTTAAAATAAAATTAATACATTATATTTCTTCTTAAGGTTCATTTTTTAAATTAATCTGCATTTTTCTATGGTAACTTGTGGATAAAGAACAGCTGGTTTTGGTTTTTCTTCTGAAATGTCTATTTTAAGCATTCTGTTGCTATTTTAAAGCCCATAAGACCGTAAATTTAACATTGTTGTATTATTAAAGGATTAAGCGATTACAAATTTTGTTTATCATCACGTATTATAAACGCAAAAAGTTAGAATTATTTTTGCTATTTTTTTATACCTAAGTAACTTACAAAATAGTTTATTATATAAAGTATAGTGTGTGTATATATATTAATTTTAGTAGTTATGATAAAGCACAAATTACCTCTCTCATTCATCAAAATAATATTCAATGTTCTTTCTTTATTTCGTGATCACGAGCTGCAACGAATCGTCAATCCATCACGAAATAAAATCAAGAAAGTCTTCAATCATTACGCGACTTATACCGTCTAATCTGATAACTCTCTTTTTTTTTCTGACAACATATCGCATTAAATATCACGCCGTGGTCAATTTATATTAATAATTTTAATACTAAATAAATCTCCGGTTACATCATCCGCTTCGTGATAACAATTCGTAATTGTTCAAAATTTGCAAAGACGACCGATTCCCGTTCATTACTCCATTTATGTTCTATAAACGTTACTGGAAAACCGAGAAATTCTCTG
The DNA here is from genome assembly GCA_011317285.2 of Androctonus mauritanicus. Taxonomy (NCBI): domain Eukaryota; kingdom Metazoa; phylum Arthropoda; class Arachnida; order Scorpiones; family Buthidae; genus Androctonus; species Androctonus mauritanicus. Next base: position 2,426 of record WUQG02234303.1, read on the forward strand.
CATCACAAAGACAATATAATTTTAATTATTACGCCACGATTAATTTTACTGTTTTAAACGTCAACTCTATTACGTCAGCCATTCGCAAACGGCAAATTTTAATCATTCGGTTTCTGTTAAAAGTGACTTCACGCTTGACGGCTTAAAATAAACAATTTTCATTCATAACGTCGAACAAGATCTCACTCATTTCGACGTCGGATCGACAATTAGTTTACCGAAATCGAAACGATAATATACTATTACGTCATTTTCGACATCATCATCTCTGTATTATCACAGTTTCATTACGTCATCCGGACCGAATCGTCAATGTTCATCTCCTCTCGTCAGTAGATACAACCCCGTTTCCTCCTCGATTATGTTTTCATCAAGAGAGATAGCAGATGCCATAGTGTCAGGACAGATCAAAACGATATTAGTCCTTACGTCATCGATAATACAGATCTTCCTCCTTTCTTGCATTAATGGAAACCAAAACGGAAGTCATTACGTCATCTCTAACAGGAAAGACCGTTTTGGGAGTAAATTGTCGCATTAACCATTACTTTATGGCTAATTGAAATTATTTCCATTTAGTTTTACATCTTCAAGCTTAGCACTGTTTTATCACATCATCGTTTCGTCATAATAAATTTATAATTTATGTGAGATTAAAATCTTTGAGATTGCTGCTTTTCTGCCATTTGAAATAAAAATAAAAAATAAAAAAAATGGAGAAAAATTAAATTAGATACATTGAAGTGAAATAATATGATTTATAAAGTTTATAACTGAAGAAAACTGTCGTAAAGATGTTTCTGATTACTAATGGAGAATTAAGATAAATTGAATTTTACCAAGATGAAAATGTTAAGAGAGAGAAAGAGAGATAAATTATCATCTAGATAAAAATATAACAAATTGAGTATTTAATTTCTCAAAAATGATTATCTTCTTGCGGTTCAATTGCCAATAACTGGATGTCGGTGATGAAAGGAAATTGCTAGTTGATTATTAAATAATAAAAAAAGACACTTCTGAGAAGTCAGCAAGACAGGAAATTAAGACAGCTCAGCGGTTGCCTCCCTTAATGTCTCCTTTTATACGACTTCCATCCTTTAATTTTTTTTTTTAATTTTTGTTCTTCCTGAAAACGTCAACTTCAATTGTTTTATATAAAAAAAACTCGACTTTTTTTAATGTGGTTCGTTCCATTTTGTTTTATAAGCGAAGTTTCAAAGTTTCATAACAGATGGCGTGCATTAATTCTTATAAAATTCTACATACGTATGTGCAAAATTATCAATTTTCTCTTTGTCTTATTCTTAAAGGCATTTCGAGATTAATAAATGAGTTTTACTCCCTCAAGATATTTGTTCGCACTCTCTCTCTCGCTCTTCATTTTCTATAAACTTCTTGCTGAGTAACCGCGAAATTACGTAATTATCTATTTTATTTTGGAGGAGTTAAATTGTTGAAGTTTAAGAATCATACGAAAATATAAAAATATATCTGTATATCACGTCTCGGTTATGAAGGTAAAGTAAAACTGTACGCATTATGTTATAAATAATTTTATTTTCTCTTGTATCCTGCAACATCTCTATCATTCTTTACGTCACATATACCTTTCATCACTGAGTGAAAGGACGGCCATTACGTCACGGCATGCGAAATGATACTCTTCAAAGATAAAAAAAGTAAAAAAAAAGCTACGACATCACCTCGTGGAGAGTCATACAATACCTTACGTCACAACTAAAACAACATGAATCAGTTCACCATTTCCGTTATAAATATTTCTCCGAACAGTAGAAAAACATCTTTTGTCGTCATGTTAACGTACAAGAGTCATTATTTCATCTCTGGCTGAAGTATATATCTTTATTAATCAAAAATATAAACTGGTGTATCACCTCTTTCTCCACGGAAAAAAAATGCGTTATTTATCATAAAACCGACACGGGTACCTTTTGTTGCAGTAAAAATCGTGTTTTTTTTGTTTAACCATTCTGTAATCATGCTATCATTTCAGCGCTCATTTTACGTCATTCTTCTATCACGTCACCTGTACAAAGTAATGTACCATTCAGAGGAGCGCATCTCTTCTGCTGGTCCTTCAGATTAATGATCTTTATTACAAGAAAACTTTGCTGCTACCAAAGAAAACTCGGCTTGCATTCTCTCATAATTGCATCGAAGTGAAGAAAGAAAACTTATCACTTACTTTACATGATTTTCATCATAAGTTTCCATGACAACAGATGAAGCGGTTGGAGTGTTATGCAGATTAGAAGAACTCCAGTTGAAGTAAAAGGGAATAAATATATATGTATAGATTTACATAAAAAATGTAATTTTAATAAGATTGTTACAATTAGATTTTTAATATAATTTTTTAGATGTTGTTATTGTTTTTATTATTATACGAAGAAGAATGTTTTTATCTAAACATAAAATTAAAAACACAGGAAAAATTTAATCAATAAATTTTATCCTCCGCATACCTTCCAAAGAAACGAAGTAGTTACTGTAGGAAAATGCTAATTAAACTGATAATATCTTAGATTGTTTTCAACTAATAAAAATTTATATGGCACAATTTATATAAACATAAAAAAATTATAATTTAATATAGTAAGATTTTAAAAATTAAACAAATTAAGCAAGTGGAAAATGGCAGTATTATTTAAACTGGACATTTTGTAATGAATAATGCAGAGAACCACACTTAACTAGTAATGAAAAATCTTAAGAAAGCTACGTAATTTTCGATTGTAATTTGGTATAAAACAAGCAAAGCATAATTGCTGTTACAATGTTTAATTAGAAGTAAGAATATGGAAATGAAATTAGCAGAAAACACAGCAACAGATTATAACTTAAAATGACATTAGCATTGGCTTGATCCTATCCCAGAAATTAAATTAATTTTTTTTTAAATAGTTAAATTGCAAACCGTATTTTTTAATTTATTTTTAATTTTAATTTCAGTTTCTTCAAGATATTCTTAATACGAAAATTTAAATGTACATGTACATATTTAATTAATTTTTGAATCATATTATATACATATATTTATAGTTTCCCTGCATTACATAATTCGAAAAGGAGAAGATACTTTTACAGGGGCAATATCGGTTACCATTATCGAAAAGTTCGTTTTCTCTCTTGATTCGAAATTTTATTTTTATAAAATAATTAAAATTAAAATCGATAACATAAAGAAAATTTTAATTCATTAATATGAATTAAATTTTATTACGTTTTTAATCACATTTATTAGTACTTTTGTTTGTGAATGATTCAGTGATCATTTATCGCAGTTTTATCTTCCCTGAATAACAGTTAATAGTCGAACGACAGATTTCGGCATACCTTCCTCCCCTTTGCTAAAGATTGGTCGATGCCATGGTTGGTGGGCCTCGCTCGGTCACGGTCTGCGGCAGTAGCGAGCTTGTCGACGGCAGAATCGCAAGACAATTTTCCCAGTGTGGGGTTAAATCATCTCAGTGCAACTTCAGCAACTTGACGAAATGTTTGTTGCTCATTACTCGTTCGAGCTGTGCAGATCCTTCTACTGATCACGTGAATTAATACCCTTTTGAAATCCATTACGGTGTCAACGGATGACCATAACTATGTAAGTTAACATTTACTTATTTTTTCCCCCTAAAAGAAAAATTCGTTAACTTAAGAAAAATATACAACGTTTTATCGTCACGTAGACTTTCTTTTTATACTATTAACTTAATGTGCAGCTTATCAGATAGTTTGGCAATGGTGAAGTACACTGAAAACCCTAATTAACTCCCAACTTATCCCTTCTCTGTGCTTCAGTCAACAGAAATCAATTATACTCAGTAAAGAAAATTTTTTCATTTTTTTTTTGTGAATACAGCCCTTACAAGGAAAAGGGATAATTAAAACTTTACTGCATTCTAATCCTCTCTGGCTTGTTTTGAGATAATGCCAACTGCTTTTTATATTATACGTGCAAACAAGTAAATGGAATCAGATAAAATGAAAACATAAACTTCTCATTAAAATATTCATACGAGATCGAAACAAAAATAATTTTCTGTATAGAAACTTTACCTATTCATTTTTCTGACAAAATTCTAAACTTCCAGGTTAATTAATAAAAATACTAATGACGATTTTTAGATAATTATAATATCTTAAAAGATTTTAATTATTAAAATTCACTGTGCGTAATGACGTTTTGATCAACTTAGTAAAAATTAGTTTATTTTATTTAATTTTAGATTGATAAAATATATTTTATTCGATATTAATAATGGTTTTTCTCTTTCATTAATCTAAATATCTATAGATTTTTAGAAAGAGTGCAAAAAATATATTAATTTTATCAATCTTTATGGTTTAATTTCCTACATGTTCGAGTCTTAAATTAAACGAATGTAAAATCGATTATTCTTAGTTTTTAATCCCCGAAAGAATTAAATTGCTTTTAATGTAATTAATTTCAATTTTATTTAAAAATCTAGTTGGAACCATTTGATAACTGAAAATGTGACCAATGAAGAAAAATTGTTTGTCATATCAGAAAAATGTGCTCATTCTGGAAGATGGATACTACCAATAATGTCACTTCAATCATTTGGAAAGAAATTTTAAAGTAAGTTACCGAAAAATTATTATTATTGTTATTATTATTTTCTTTAACTAAACTTATTTTCCGAAAAATCCGTAATAACAAAATATAAATTTTCTTTCATAAGTTTTTGTTGATGTTATACTTAACAATATCACCGTGAAAGAAAACGAAAATCTTGTTGCATCTTTCTTTGTGGGAATCGACACAGATTCTCAAAATTCCAAACAATAATAAAGAAACATCTTTTCATTTTTATAGTTGAGAAGTGCATTTAGTATAAAACTATCGCACAAGGTTATTTATTTTTTTTACTTCTACCTTTAGATTTATATGAAAATACTTAGCAGCTATTATAAAAGTGCATTTACAGACTTCCCTTTAGATTTTATAACTAGTTTAAATGATAAAATGTAACTATTATTTTTCTTCTCGACAGAGAAAATAATGTTTTCTCCAACATTCTCCTTCGATTTTTATTGATTCTAGTACTTCAATTCCTAATTTCTAACTCGCTAACAGACATTCTGAACGTATTAAACTTAACAGTAATCAGTTGAATTTTTTAAATAATTAAATTTAATACTAAATATAATATATAAATCGTAAAACGTATTGGTTTAAAAATATGAAATAAAATTATTCATGCTCTAAAAAATAGAATGTTTTTAAAATTTAAGAATAAAAGGATATATGTCTTCTATTCCTTTCATCCAACATACATCTAACAAACATAAGTTTTCTCGGGCTTTTAGCCTTTTGAACTTTCTTTAAAATCGATAAATCCATGTTAAAACTTTCAGGAATTTATCACAACAACAGATTGAGACTGTATATAAAACTTTTACTGGCACCTGAGTCTTTGCTACTCCTTTGTGTTGAAGTGATGTTTATGTTTCTTTAGAGAAACTATTTTTATCAAAAAAACACAGCAAAAATAAAAATGGAATATTTTACTATTAGCAAATTTATATATACATTAAATATAACTTTAACAATCAAATTACGATGTCCAATAAATTCCGACTTTATAAACTGTCGCGTAATTTTTTTTTAAGTTGAATAATTTTTATGCTTTTCTATATGATTAAATATACAAAACATAAAAAAATTATTCGAGATTAACATGTAAAAAAAAAAAGTTACGTGACAATTTATAAACTCGGAATTTTCTGGCACAACATCGTAATTTGATTGTTAAAATTGTTATTTTTGTTCGTTAATAATAGATTAAAATGTCAGATTTGTTGTCAGTTAAATATTTACACGCTAAAATTACAACATATATATATATTTTTATTATTTTTAACGTGAAATATTTATATCGTAAATATAACATAAATTGCTAGTAAAAGTAAAAATTACTAATTACATAAGCTAATTGTTAAGCATATATATATATAACTCTTATCAAATAAATGTATTCTAATCTCAGATAAAGTTTAAGTTTGCAAAGAACAGAAAAAAAAAAAAAAGAAAATTTTTGTTTCCTTTGAATTAATGCGACAACTATTAGCTAAGTGTAGATATTAGAAGATTTTGTGTATCTCAGCAGTTTTGAATTACATTGGAAGTGATGTAAATAAATGATCATGCAAATGAGATTGCCTATAGAACGTAAAGAAAAATTCTTTTCTTATATAGAAAATTTTTTAACAAATCGCTAAATTTTTTTTTCTTATTTTCACTTTTTTAGAAAGATTAATGTGCTCTTGTACCATTGGGATTATTTGTAATTCTTTTCTATTTATCTACTTCAATTTTAATTTAGTAATGTATATATTAATATATATATATAATCTTTAAATTTTAAACATAAACAATTCATTGATGATAATTAATTTTATTTAATTATGATTAATGGTTTTGAGTTTGTTCTTCCGTTGACGTATGTATCGTTGTCGTGCATAATATATAAGAAAGTAATTCACAAATGCCTGTATTTATTTCTAAGGTATTTAAAAATTCTAAAATAAAATCTTTTTCTATATTTATCACTCATAAATTTTTCGGAGAACAACTGTCATAAAATTTAATTTATTTTATTGAAATTTTTAAATGTTTATTTTTTCTTTCTTCTTAGTAAAATGTCAATATAACAAGATTGAATTTATACAAAGCTTCGGCAATCTTTTATTTTTATCTTTTTTTTTTAATTTCGGATATTAATTTAATATCATTAATTTTATAAATTATCTTTAAGAGAAAAATATCTTATCAAAATTTTTCCTCTTGAAGAACCCGACTTTTTAAAAACATAGAAAACAAAAATAATTGAATTAAAAATTAATTTTATATCAAAATATTTTTAAATTCCCTTAACTCCGAAGAAAATTTTTCAAAAGAAGACTTTCGACTCTTAGAGAGAGATTTTTAAAAAGTAATTTTTATAAGAAGATAAACACAAACGTTAGTGATAAAAATTAATTTTAAGAGTTTTATTTGTTTTGATAATTTCCCAAGATGAAAAGGGGATAAGACGTTCGTAATTTTTAGAATTATTTTTTTTTCTTTTTCTTTTTTTAGGTAATTAAAGCTTAATAACATTAATGGAAAACGATTACTTTTAGTAGAAATACACATTAATAAACATGATCTCTGTCTCTCTTTATAATAATCCTTTGTTTGTAGAAATATTTTCATGACATTGTAGCATCATGTCTCTTCTCTTCGTGATGTGAGTGATGATGTGTTTGTCTGCATCTGACATACTTAATTAATTAGAGAGGACCCCGCTGATGAGACTTATCGTAATTATGGTCTGTGTGTTTGTGATTTTTTTTTCTATTTGCTTTAACTGGATTTGTTTATTGTCCCATTTGTGTAGGACGTTACAATAACTTATGATGGGTTTTAATCTGGATAAATTACTGACAGCATTAGTTAATTAAAATATTAATTTTAATATTTGTAAAGTTGATGGAAAAATTTTTCTCTTTTCACCAGCGTTTTGATTTGTTAAATGTAAATTTTTCTCATATTGTCACGAATGTTTGTTTTAAAATATTATTTTTATGGTTTGGAAAATATCTTTTTCTTTTAATTTAATTGAGAGTTATTACTATTAATAAACTTTATAATAAATTTTAACAAATTTGTCTTCGTATAATTAAAATTATATTGAGGATTTAAAATTTTATTACTTTTATTATTATTTTTTTTTAACTGAACTTTTAATGTTTGCTTAATGGTGAAAGAAAGAAAAATAATTTTGTTATGATTTCTCATTTATAATTTAAGACAATTAATTATTTAGTATTGTAAAGCTTTAATTGTAATTTTTATGTTATAAATATTAAAATAATTTTCATAATACGTTTTTCAATAATTTAATTAAATTTTTATCTTTATTATTCGTGTATCTTTTAATGAAATATTCTGTTATTAATGTTGTGTAGTATGTTTAACACATTTTTCTATATATTGTATGAGAATTTAGAAAGAAGAACGTATAAAAAAAATATCAAAAAAAATTTTTAAAAACTTCATGATTTAAACTACTTAATTTCTTTTTAAATCTTTACATTTCTCTAACGTTCTCTAAATTTTTATATACTCTTTTCTTCTATTTTTCATAATTTCTTCTTTAAATCTTCAAAATTGCTTTTTATATTAGTAAAAATTTCCTGAAGCCATTGAAAATTTTCTTAAATTTTTTAGGAAATTTTATTTGCCTGTCTTTTAACAAATTACGATCTGGTTTGAATTTAATATTAGCTATTAAAACTTAATAATATTTTCTACCAAAAAATAGTTTTGTTTTTTTTCTTATATTTTTATAACCATAGAATATTACAATAGTAAAAAATTTCTAAATTTTTATAGAATTTCCTACACTAAATTCCATCAGTAATATCTTAACACGTGATAACTTTAATCGTTTAAAATCACAAGATCTAAATTAATCTTCTTATATTTATATCCAACATAACAATGTCTAAATCTCTTTAATCTCTTTCAAGAATATCCAAATTACCGTTATGCGGATTTTAAATCCGGTAACATTTGCTATTTGTCATATGAAATCTCTCTTCCCATTCTTTTCTGGTAGAAAATACGGAAAAGAGAAATTCGAAGTTAAACCGAAAGTAAAAACGAAACTTTAATAAATAAAAGTACCGTGAAGAGAAAAAACCAATATATAGAGCTTCTTTTTAAGTTAAACTCGAAGACAGAATCGGTATATGAGCATCATTTGAGGTTAGAGAAACATCTGTTACCTGGTTTGAAAGTGTTACCCGGGTGGTAGATGGGGGGAACGACCTCGATGGCCCGTCCATGACGTGTCATTTATCACATGCCAGTCACGTGATTCGAAAAGGGAATTGATGCAACATCTGTATCCAACATTAGGTATCATTTAGCCGAGTTTCGAAACCTGTAAGCATTCCATTACTGTAAGTCCTGCTTATGACACTGGCGTGATTTATGTTACGAATTATTATCATTATTCGACATACATATTTACCATTTTAATAAACGTATTTCTTTAATGATTTCCTGATATAAAAAAAATAAATAAATAAATAAAATCTTTTTCTAACTTAAGAAACGAGAGAAATAAAAGATGGAGGTGTCGTTTCTCTCTCTCTCTCTTATCGCTGGCTGTCTTAATAAGAAGCATTTGTGACGTGGAATGATTGGCTCTGAATGACAAAGCCAAGTTGGTGTGTGCACAAACACCAAAGATCTGGTCCTGCTGACCAGGAGATTGATGTTGAGCTAACTGGGGAGCGGACCAGATTATATTATTCATGAAACACGCACGGGGAATAGAGAAAAGATGGAGTGTTTTGTTAATGCTTTACCCCAACCTCTAATCTCCCGATAAGAGCATAAAAACGGATGTACGGTTATTATTTATTTTTTCAAATCTTTCTTTGTCGTACAAATAATAAAATTTGCAGACACTTTTCTCTTCTTGATATTTTTAAACATCAATAACCAGTGCTTGTTTTATAAATATCATAATAATTGACATGAACTTCTGCACTTCATAACCACACTTCTTATAACAACATTAATACTTAACGATTATATCAGTTAAATTAATTAAATTTATTGTAATTATATTAATGAAAGTAAACACGAAACGAATCCTTCATTCTTAAGTAATTCATTCGTTTAAACGTTACATTTAACTTTAAGTAAAAATAAATATTTAAAAAAATCGTTTAATTTTTTTCCGCTAATTAAATTATAAAATTGAATAATCTTTTTTTGTTAATTATTTAAATTTTTACCATTTTTCCTATATAAATATTGCCAAATATATAATAATTTCCGTAACATAAGCTTTTAATTTTTTTAGAATTTATCATTATTTTTTTTTTCTTATCGTCGCTAATCACAATATCAGTTTTTGTTTCCTCTTTCTCTTTCTTTTCGAATTATTCAAAAACTAATATAATTAAAAACTGTTTTCTTTATGGCTAAGAAAAAGAAATGTTTTTCGATTAAATAAACTTGAATTCAAAGCAAAAAAACTATTAAATATGTTTTTAAATTTTCTGTTATTGATACAACAATAAAACGCATTTACGTAGCATTATATATTTGGTAATAAAAAAAAAATTATTTTTAATGTTAAGAACATTGAGAATAGTTTTTTTTTAAATTTTTCATGACTTTTTGAAGAAAATTTAATTAAATTAAGCGAATATTCCAATATATATAAGTTATATTTGTTTTATATTAATCTTTTCTAAGGAAAAAAAAAGATGTTTTCCTTTCGTTTCTGTGACATAAAAAAGAAAATTTTTCCCCAACAGATGTTTAATAATTTTTTAAAATATATCAGAAGTTTTATACTCAATCCACTTTTTCCACAAGTTAAACACGAATTTTTAACGGATAAATTCGAATTTTTCCAGTAAAACTTAACGTTAACTGAGGTTGAAAAATTGAGATTGAGATGGCAAACATCTTAGAATTATATCTATGAATAAAGTTATTGTTTAAATAATTCATAATTTTTTTTCTGATAACGAAACAGAATTTTCTATATTCGTAAATATTTATATATTTATAAAAACCCCATAAGTAGGAAAAAATAAGTCTGTGATCACTTGACACCGTTTAAATTTAATATTAGCTCTAAAAATTCGATGATAACGTCTCATAAATGATATATGAGAAGGAAAAAAATATAGATGGTTTTTTAAAACCCCGTTTTTTAATAATCAATACGTTGTTATTAATTTAGGGGAAGTTAAATGTGGTCATTTGTCGCTTTTTCTGTCAAATCAACCAAGAATTGATCGATTAGTCATCTAAACTGTAACTCATCCCCGATGCAACCAATAGACTCTAACTTCCTCCTGATCACCATGAGGCAAAGCCAACTTGACTCACGTTGCATGATGAAATAGCGTACTTAAGCTCACTTTCAGCATAAAAAAAAGTTCCATTTATCTTTAACTGGCAGGCAGTAAGAGGGGCATATACAGTATGGTCGTTATAACAGTTAAAATGCTGATAATTTTTCTATAGTACATCTGATATACCACAATTAGAAATTCGATAGTATGTGCGTGTATAAAATAGATTAAAAACGGCACTGATGAGTTTTTACGTTACTTCCACAGCATCAGAAACAGTAGTAATGCGATATGCAGAGAATAAACGTAAATAAAAGATTCATGTTGACATTTCGATGTTTAATTGTTAATTTTTGTTAAAATCGTATTATTAGTTCTCAAATTATTTCGATTAAACGAATAATATATGGACTGACATGTGCAACCTGTTCCGGATCACGAAATGCAGTAATAATCGATGCTACTGTTATTTCGATCACACAAACTCATAAATGATACCCGTGTAGCGTGCAAGACCTTATTCAGTACGATTTTTTTTTAATTTTTATAGACACATTTTGCGTGTTATACCGAAAAAATAAGAAGAAGAAGAAAGAACTTTGTTAAAGTTTTCTTTCTTTTACGCTCCCAGTGAAAAGATAGTAAGTGATGCCTCAGTGGAAAAATAGGAAAATTAACTTTCGGTTCCATATTATATTAAAAGAATGAGCGAAAAATCTCCTCTGGGCAAGTTTTAGATAATTCTAGATTAGCCTTTAATGATAATTAATACTAATTTATTTAACGAATTATTATCCTTTATAGTATTATTAGTACAAACTGTTATCCATATCCAACATCATTTTTCTCTGGATATTTAATTAATATTTTCCAATCTTTATCTTTTCGTTAATGGATATATAATATATTATTAAGGATCCTTTAAATGTTTAGAATTTAAAGAAAAATATTGACTTTTATTCATTTTTTTTATTTAAACAAATATTTGTTTTTCTTTATAATTTATATTATTATTACAGGTTAAAATCGTATAATTATAAAAACTTTTCCTTCGTTTTATTTTTACTGAATTAATAAATATAGTAAGAAGATAAAAAATATTTGTTATATGAACAATATTTTTATGTTTACAACAACAAAATTAAACTTTTTTTTTGTTATTTATGTTATGTTCTTCCTCTTTATGCAAATAAATGCACATTTATAATTATTATTTTCTTTCTGCAATATTTCTTTCGATTTAATGAAATTATTTGTTTTGTAATGATATCTATATCCAAAATTTAATACTGTTGTAGTACAGTAATGCTATTAGAATAATACTATTACAGTAAAAAACAACTTAATATTTTTTCCACTACGTTTGAATTTGAATTTAATAAAATGTTTGTTTGTTTTTTCGAACTTTAACGTGTTAAAATATCAAAGTTTCCAACAATAAAAATATTACAAATTATTTGAATGTTTGGAAATTTCATAAATAAAAATCTAAACAGTTTCCTCCAAAAAGTTTCAAATTTAATCAAAATTCAGATATTTTCCTTCGGAGACGTAAACAAATTTTCGAAAAGTTTAAACTCTTAAAACGTAAAGTCTAAGGATTTTTGGAAACGTATATATATAGACCTATAGATATTTAATTATAATTTTTCGTTATTTTAAAGCAAAATGTGGGATTAGTAAACTTAAATAATTAAAAAAAATATGCAATTTTATCACTTCGTTAACCGTTTAAACACATGCAGTACCTGTCCCAACAGAGCTAAAGAAGAACAGTGACAAAAATCAAATTATAAATCATTAATCAAGTCACTTCATCTTCTCAATTTATAGAATATTTAAACAAGGTAATCACAATTTTCATCAAACTTCCTAACCGTTTACGTCAAGTCAAGAAGAAATATGGGTTTTGGTATCTTTTCTAGATATAGAGGATAATATCTTGTCAAAACTGGAACCGAAGATAACAGTATTTCCATTAGACACCCAATCAAAGTACGATTATCGGTTCAACGTGAAGTAATTAGAGTTTTATAATTACTGACCAAATAAGACTAGTCTTATTACACAATTAATACTGTACTTACTGTTCCCTATAGATATAAAACAAATATTTTAAGCAGATAAGGAGGATTGACTCATAGATGAAGGGATTAATGCCTTAATGAGCAAGCTAGCTTAATTGTGAAAAGATACTCTTCCATGTTTTATAAATTAAGCTTATTTAACTATAAACAAATATATATATACACATTCGGATTTAAAAGAATTTTAAAAAAACATTATCTCCATCTTATCACTGATGAGGGATACTGCAGAGTTTATCTAGTTAATTTCGGATGTTGCAGAGGTTACCGTCTTTTTTTCTTTTTAGTTAAATATTTAAAATAAAAATATAATGGGATATTGCTAGGAGATTACCTTCTACTTTTGTTCTAATAAAATTATGCTAGGTGATAAATAACGTTGACTTTTAATGTCATTATAATCTTTTCTGAGGAGAAAATTGTTAAGAAAGGATTAAGTTTTGGATCTTATTAATGTCGAAATTGTGTAATTTTTTCTCTTACTTTGTTTTATTCTTAGATTTGTGAGAGTTATAATCTGAATAAAACCACATCATAGAATTAAACAATCATATTTAAGATACTAACTTATTATTTAAGAAAATTCGATTATTTTTCGATAAAGACCGAGAGAAAGAGTGGAAGAGATCGTAGCAGTTTTATGATAATGCTTTATTGTAATTCAGTTACATTTATGTTTAAGATAATTTAATTACGATCAACTTTATGAAGAATTTTATTTGGTTATTTTTATTATTATCGTTCTACATTTATGAAAATAATGATTTTTTTTAAGATTTTGGTGTAGTAACAGTTAATTAATCTGGCCTGGTGAAAATTGCGTTAAAAAAAATAAAGTTAAAAAAAATTTTTTTAATCGATCTTATAATTTATCTTATACCTGTGACAATATTAAAAATATTTCAAACTCGCTCGATTATTTCGGTAATTTTTTTTTTACAGATTAATTCATTCTTTCTCAATTAAGTTTTTCTAGAGAATTTTTTTTTTTTTTAATCTCACTTAAAAATTCAGTTGTAATAAAAATAATGGGTTTTGCTGAGTAATTTATGATCAGAGACATAACTGTATATTTTATTTAACAGAAAATATTGATAATTTTGTTATTTTTATAGATAAAATGTAGTTATCACAAGTCTGTCTGCGATAGTTAATGTCTCAGCAGTTTGTCGGTCAATATGAAAAATTTTTTAATCCGAGTTATTAAAATCTTTGAATTAGGCCAAAATAAGGTGAAATTTTGCTAATTTTAATCGATAAATCAGTTCTAAATTGTTTAATTTTAGGCCAACAAAGCATTTTGATACTCTAACAAATTGTTCAAGATAAATTCTAAAAAACAGAAAACAATACAAAATTTTATATTTTTATCAATTTATAAGCCAAAATATATTCGTTTTTTTAAGAATATTTATATATAAATTCGTTGGTAAATATTTTTCAATAAAAATTTCCACTACAACCGATTTTATAGATATATAATAAAAAAAAATCTTACGTTTTTTATACATTTTTATATTGAAAATCAAATTATATCTTCCTGGATAATTTAAACATTCTACAAAAAATAAATATATATATAAAAAATTTAAAATATCCGATGTTTTCTGCAATATCTTAAAAAATTTATCAAAAACACACGTTTCGATTTATAAAAGAAAAATATCTTCTAAATTAAATTACCATAATTTTAACACAGAAAATATTTTTTTGGAAAAAAAAAAAATGCTAAAGTCCTAAATAATAAAAAGTAGTTTTGAACATCAAATAACAATATTTTTACGGGTTTTTATTTTTATAAAAATTTGCTTTAGTTTACACCAGAGCGAGTCTAACAAATGACGTCGAGATATAAATTTCTTCTGGAATAAAAAAAAAATTCAGTAAAAGTTGTAAACATACTTCAGTTAATATATCACATAAGTGCATAGTTTATCAGTTTAAAATAGAACATCAAGAGTGTATATGTAACTCCAGAAAAATGTAACTTATACATCAAATCGACATACAAGAAGTGTTTATACAGCCTGTATATCACATACTGGGAAAGAGATATATCGCTTATATATCACACTACTAAGACACGAAAATTGCCATATTTTATATCCTCGGTAAATCCCTCACATATTAACAAAGTAAAAGAAAAGTCTAATAAAAATCATATAATTTAAGATTAAAATAAAAAAAAGAAAAAAATTACATTTTCATTCTACTCATTCTTGGCCATCTTTATTCCACTCCAAAGGATTTTAGAGTTAATTGACAAATGTAGTGAATTCTCCTTTTCTTCTTAAATCTTTCTTAATGAATCTTTGAAGCAGAAACAGAATAAAGAAAGAAAAAGGAAGCGCATTTCTCTTTAACACATTTTACTACACATTAATTACTCCACTAGTCAACTGAAATTATTCTCTACATCTTTCAACCATTAAGTCCTTCATTTATACATTTAAATCGTTTAATATTTTATAATTGTTGCTACAAAGAATATTTTTAATTCGCAATCTTTCCAGTTTCCTGATGAAACTATAAAATTAGAAAATAGTATTTTTATTCTTGCATATTTTGGCTAACAACAGAAGTTAACTGAAATTTTATTTAATTTTTTTTAACCTAGTAAAATGTCTTTTAAACTGAAATAACAGCTCTTAACTTTGTATACTTATGTCTCTAACGAATGCTTTGAAACAAACTAATTAATCTGTATGCCCTGCAAGAAAACTGATATCTGTATATCTCCA
Source organism: Androctonus mauritanicus (assembly GCA_011317285.2). Taxonomy (NCBI): domain Eukaryota; kingdom Metazoa; phylum Arthropoda; class Arachnida; order Scorpiones; family Buthidae; genus Androctonus; species Androctonus mauritanicus. The sequence goes on from WUQG02234303.1 coordinate 18,174, forward strand.
AAGGAAACTGATACGGAAGAGACATTCGTAAAATCCATTTCTATGTTCTTTTTTATTCAGCCAGAGGCATGTAGATATCTAAATAGTTTCGCAAAACTAAGTGCACTTTATTATGCATTAATAGCAAATTTACAAAACGTTAAACTTTATTTTATTTAAATTTTAAAACGTTCGATTCTTTTCCAAGCCTGTTAATGTTACTGTAGTAAAAAAAAAAAAAAATATGAATATGTTAAAAATAAATTGTTAAATTTCTTATCTCAAGAGATAAATACTTTAAAATAATAATAATAATAATAATAATACAAATTTTTTAAGGATAAATTGAAGAAAGAAACGTATCCTCACTCGAGAAGAAATATCCAATATAAAAAAAAGAAAAAGAGAAAGAGATGGAGGGGAGAAAAAACTATTGCATTATTAATAGAAACAGATTTGAAGTACTACTTGTGTTAGTATATTGAAAAAGCTACCATTTCTGGATAATAAACGTTAAAAAAATAATTCAATTTTCTAAATTGACATCAGAAACATGTTATTTAGAATAAAAAAAAGTTTAAAAAGTAAAAAAATGTTAGGTGAAAAAGTATATATATGTATGTGTAACAGCAAGAAAAAATCTAACTCGTCCTTAGAGATAAATTTCAATTTTAGATAGAAGTTGATAGCACAAATACAATTTGCTGTACTCTTCTTATTCCAAGTAATAATTTAGAATTAGTATAGGTGAGATACGAGTGTTTATTCCCAGCTTCAATTCGCATAACATTTTTCCTCATCCAATGTCAACATTCTCAGCTTAGTAAAGAAATACGTCGTTGTTCTGACACGTATAGCTTCGCTTTAACTGTTCGGATGTCAAACATTTTCAATTTTCACCACTCGCAGTTATAAATAAAAATAAAAAAAAAAACTGTTAAATATATACTTTAATTCCAGAAACTCGAAGAACAAAATGTATAATTCTTCACAGTTTACCAGTATATAATATTTTTTCCTCTCTCCTTAGATAAATATATATATTTTTTTCTATGATGAAAATTGTTAAAAGTATTTTTATTTACCGTATCTATATTAAAAATTTTTTTACCTTTAAATTAAAAGCTGATTTTATTCGGTTTTATCTCTTTTAATTAATTATTTCTTACCTTCTCTTAAATATTTTCAATCTCATTAACTTGAGATAAAGTCTTTTTTATTCATGTTAATCCTATTTGAAATTTTGTACGTTCAGTATTTAGTTAAACAATAAGTATTATCTAGCCAAGAATAATCACTCAATACAAAAACTTTATATTTTACTAATTTAATTTTCAGGAATATCTAATTTTTTTTCCCTCCCCTCTCGATGTAAATAATTAAGGAAATTTAATTATTTTTATAAAAATATGTATAGATATCCAATATATTAATACGTTTAATTAATATTATCGAAGTAAATAAGTTTAATATTTAATATAAAATGAATTCGACTATTTAAAAAAATAAGTGAAATTCGAGATTATTTATTTAAAAAGAAAATATTTTGGGTTTGTTTTTTTACATAAAAAATTAAAATAATAATTTATTTATTTATTTAATTTTTTCTCTTTATTTTGGTAAAAAATTGTAACTTTTTACCAAAATAAAGAAAAAATTAAATAAATTAATTAATTAAAATTTATAAAATTTTTATTAGAGAAAATTTTTAAAAAAATCATTAAATCTTATATTTTTTTAATGAATGTGAAACTCATAAAATGGATCATTTTTTATATTTTTAATGCTTTTTACCTGCAAAAATTATAATGAAATTATGTTACTAAGGTATGGTGATCATCAGGTAATCTAAAATTATAAAATTTTTATGATGTTTACGGATTAAAAATTATTTAATTGAGTTTTAATGCGAAATAATGTAATTTAAAGCTATTTTTAGAGTTGCTTTCAAAGTCCTTAAAATATATATATCTGAAAAAATGGCCATTTTCTGAATCTGTTTTTGGATGTTATCTAAGATTTAATAAAAGAAAAAAAAAAAAGGTAATTATCCTAATTTCATATTAGATAGATCCGTTCAGTATAAGTGCAGCATATAATAAGGAAGAAATGGATAATGAATCAATATAAATTTAGACAATGGCTCTAACCGTGATATGATTTATGTAATAACCATTTTTCTTATCCAGAAAGTTAGTTTCAGTGCCAATCAATACACACCATATATCACAAGCAGAGAACCAGCTAGGAATAGAAAATCCTACATTTCTACTTCTATTGATAAAACTTCAATCTCTACACAGAAACTAAATTACATCCCAGTAACGCATTTCTTTACACATACGCTTTATAAATCGTCTATCTCTAGTAATTTAAAAAAAAAAAAAAAAAGAGAGAGTTTTTAATATAAAAATCCCAGAATCACGCACATCGCATCTCCAAATATTTACTATCATCTTCAAAAATAAATCTATATATATATATGCCGTATATATATATATATATTAGTACCCATCGCATTTTTATATTTTTAAAAGTTGATTTAAGTATTGTGTAGAATAATTTTTTCTGAATATATAGATCAATAAAATCCATCTCCATATTGAGCAAAATAGAAGAGGAGGAGGTGGAAGAGGAGGAGAAAGGAGAAAGAGAGAGAGAGAGATTGGTCTTCAAAACGAGCCAAATTTTTGCATATTTATCCTTGTCTAGCTCGACCTTTTACTTTAA
>WUQG02234414.1:0-20879 GCA_011317285.2 Androctonus mauritanicus
CTAATGTCGTCCTTCTGCAATAGTTTAGACATTCACCACCAGGTTCCTGAAGAATATAGAGTAGTAATATCCAATGGCCACCTTACCCTGCTCTCCCCTCCATAAGAAATTCTTATCACAGAATAATGTCTGATGAGAATAAATCTCGAGAGAAAAAGTTTTTTACTATAAAAATGTTTCAAATTATATTTGTATATCATAAAATTATATTCCTAGCCATGTCACTCGGCCCTTCCCTGGAAAATATCTATTATAATAAATTTAAGAAAATACAGTAAATATAAATGAATCCATTATTTATTCCTAAAAAAAAAGAGATTTATATATTTTAGAAAAGGTAAAATAAATAAAACAGAAATTCATTTAATAAATTTATAATTTTTAAATGTAAATAAATATTCGTATAAAATAATTCTCTGGGATATTATATATTATCTATTTTATTTAAATTTTCCAAAAAGTAGTGGTTTAAAAACTGTTAATTATAGGTATTTACTCGAATAATATTGCGTAGAATAGATTGGATAAAGTTATACTTATTCTCATCTCAGCTTAATCAATGATAGCAAATAAAATATTTATAAATGATTTTTTAACAAAAAAAAAATAAACTGCATATTAAATATTTTATATTTAATATTTTTAAATAATAAATAAATTTATTTTTAAATAAAAATATTAAATATTTAATATTTTTTAACAAAAAAAATAAACTGCATATTAATGATAAATACTGCCTGCTTTATTTGCAATTATTGGTGTTTCAGAATATAGAATTTATTTTTTTATTCGCAAAGAAATTTTGAATTACTGTTCCATTTTTAAGCAAAAGAAAATGATCACACTTAAACGACTTTTAAACTCGACCATAATCCATTTATCATTCATCTATTTCTATCTTACTTGTTAGTAAAGTATCATTTAGACGTTTCGCCACTACTATACAGGATCACCATCTTCATCTCTCAACGTCTCTTTTGATCCTTCCAGCTCCCAATCTGTTTAGATTTTCATTTATTTGGATTTTTATTTTTTCTTCGGTGAACTTGTTTCTCTCGGAATGTTTCCATTAAAACTCTGATCAATTCTTATCTTCCGTATCATTTTCAAGATTTAACGATCCCGACAAGTAAATGGCTTCTAATTAATTTTCGTATTTCATAATTTCTAATTTCTAATTAAAAAGTATAAGAATTAATAAAAATAGACAAATACTGTATATGGTTTCTATCACAGCACAAAAATATTTATTTCTTGTTTTTCTCTTGATAGAAACATAAACTTTGTAGCCATATTTTATAATTTGCAATCTATCTTCTTTCTTAATTATAGAGTACATAATTCTTGTATAATATTATATATACTGTATATAACAATAAACAAGAAATTTTGGAAAGAATTAATCGTCTAATTTCCGAATTTGGAATCTCTATTTTGGAATTATTAAACAGACAGACTTAAATGTATACATAATAAAAATCATTTCAATAGTATAATTTCTATACTGAGCGTCATAAAAAAGTATATAAAATAATTCCATAATTATTACAGGGAAACTTACTTCCGCCATTTTTAAATTGTTGGAAATAATTAATTAATTAATGTGCCTTTGAGTCCATTATCAATGACTTGATCACTTTTTGCTAAATATCATAAAAACTTCAATAATAATTAATTCAACACATATTAAGAGAGTTTCCCATAAGTTTAAATGCCCGCCATTTTTAAATAGTTGAAATCGGTGAATTAAATAATACATCTTCGAAGTTATCTGTAAAGAATGCTAAAGAATTTCTTCAGTTTTGTTTAGAAAAAATAAAATTATACGTTGGAAATTTAACAATTTAGATTTTTCAACGTTAATTTTATCTCGAATCCCATTCCTATCTTGTCATCTTGATCCTACAGTTATCTCGAACGGTTGGAAAATTTTTAGTTATAATTCCATTATCGTGCAAACGCGAACATTTAAGAATAGATAAATAGTTTATGTTACAATTTATTCTGAAATTATCAATTCTGTAATATTTATAATGATTTACTAAACAAAATTTCCTGTTAATCTTATTTCGATTGCGAAACGTTTAATTAAAGAGGAGAGACTCCATTTAACAAATATTGAACTTAGTCCAACTCAAACATTAGTTCGATAAATAATAAATAATTATTTTTTTAATTATTCTTAAATCTTAATTAATACCTTTAAACTACTTCGTTAATCTTTTTTTTAATTACGCATCTTTTTTTACCGTTACAACATTTAATGTTTTAATTATACAGTATAAACAATTTTCTTATTACTGAAAATAAAAATTTTAAATCCATGTCGTCGGCTAATTTGAGTAAAAACTTTGTTTTTTTTTTATCTTGATTATTGTGGGATTATTTATTATATCTGTCATAAAATACAACTTATATAATGTCTCATTTTTTTTCAATTTCGCGGATTATTAAACTTTAATGCACTTAATAGTTTAATTCTTACTCTTCTTGTTACGACATAATCAATAAATTTTTTTTTAATTCTAGCAAAATTTAATTAGCATAGAGACAGTTACCATCGATTGATATTTTTTTTTACGGTTTAATCAATTAAAAAAAAAAGAAGATTATTAATTTTATTGAATGCGATCGCATCTTTATTATAAAATTATTAAAATAATTTTGTCGTCGTAAGGAAGAGTAATAATTAATTTTAAGACGTATTTTTGGGTCTCTAAAAATACTATTAATTAATCGCTATTTATTATTATTATTATTATTTTAATTATTGTAAGTTTATTAAATATTTTATTTCTCTTTAAACTATTCTGGATATAATATTACAATCGTTCTTTTCAAGTTTTGGTAGACTTTTAACGAAGTTAATTTGTAATATTATGCTGAATAAACATGCGAAACGTGATCCGTTCCTTACAATAAAATAAAAATTAATAGATTTAGCTTCTTTTAACGACTCTAATAACTAGGATTTTTAATTAAAATTTTACTTTTTTTTTAATATAAATGTTTGACATATATAACTTATAAAGAAAACAACCTTACTGTAGCCTACTCGGAAAACCAATCACAAAGATAAAACTCGAAAACATTACTTCAAGGTATATGAAACAATCCCCGAAAATCCCTTAATCTTGGCAAAACAATCCAATTTGAACTTGTAAAAAGATCGGATTACAGTCACAAACGAACAAAAAAATAATAACAATAAAACAAAAATAACTAATAAAGTAATAAAATAATTATTCTTAATCAAATTAATTATTTTACTCCTGTTGTACGTCGTTCTTCAGAAAATATGAATTTTAATGTTATCAATCGTTGTTAACGATAACTTGCTTCGACTGATAAGAATAGATGCTTAATTATTTTCTTGTTTTCGGCTATTTTGTTCTCTAATCTTAGCATTATGGACTATCTTTCGCCATTCTTTGAGCAATTATGAGGGTAGACAGCTTTCGGTCTCCTCCTTAAAAGGAAAAAGACGGTTGCTATGACGACCACCTACAGTTCATCAAGAGGGATCTCAGCTGGAATGTGTTAGTCATTCACCCCTGACTAGTACAACGAGCTGATAGACCCTTGTCACTACTACTTTTTTAATGATGATACGAAAGGACGGAGATGATAAATTAATATTGTTTATGTAATCCTATTATCTAGATAAAAAAATAATGATAAGTAAGTATTATTATTATTATTATTATTATTATTAAACTACCAGAGGATATTTTAGAATTGTATTTATATTTTCGAAAATTATATTTAAATTACCTTTATATTCGAAATTCGTTTTGCGAATTTTTGTAGATGAAAAAAAATAAATAAATAAATTCGAATGAAATACGCGAATATTTGAAGTATAAAATTAATCATAGACACCTGTTCCCATAATCAAGTGATACTCGAAGAAAAGTACACTTGAGGATTTACAACCGCCAGTGATATTGTCAGATTATTAAAAAAAGTAAAGAAAATTTCGCAAAATTTTTAAAGTACAGGTACACGTTAATCTAGATTAAAACAAAGAATATTTAATTGAAAATTATGTTGATAATAACTGCGATGTCTCTCGTTATTGATCTAACATATTACATAAATAACTATTAATATTTCAATTTTTAGGTTATATTTTTACAAAAAAAAATGTCTGTATGTTTATTTTGGCTGTCTATACGTCTGAGTGTCTTCCATAAGATATATCGATTACGAAATATTCAATTTTTTTATTATTCAAACTATCTTATTATTAATTTCGAGAATTACAAGATGGTAGTGATTGGAAATGTTAAAAATGAAAATATCTCCGAAACTATTTATCGCAAAAGAATAAATATCATAATCATTAAAAAAAAACTTTTGCTCTTTATTCTTCGTCAAACCATCCGAAAAATATCTTAAAAATTACCAAACGTTTAGATTTTTAGGATCAGCTTCCATTTTATTCAAACTATACAACTACTAAAGTCTCTACGTCACAAGATATGCAGTTGGAAATTTTAAAAAATTTTAAATGATATATCTTTGAAACTACTTGTCTTATCTTGAATGATATCATATTCATTTGAAAATTTGTAAAAATTATCAAAAATGTTAATTACAATAGGTAAAAGCTTTACCTGTATTTTAATACTGTTAAGAACATTCCTGTGATTTAATAAAGTAAACTTACACTAATTTATAATCTTCCAGAAATATTTTAAATCTAATGATAGTTATTTGATCTTTCTCAATTTTGAAATTACTGTAATAAATTAATAGTTAGATTTTACAAATTTAATTTACGCCATTTTCTACGCAGTTTCGAAGATGAGATGATGTTAGAGTAAAAATTATTGATGCGGTAATAAAATCTATTACAGGTGATTTTACATCATTCGATTTCCCACTTTTAAAATTAAATTAAAACTTTTATTATTATTATTACAGTATTATTCTGACTGTTTTTTATTTATCGAAATACCATTAGAATCACGAAAATCGCAAATGAAAATTCGTTAAAAAAATCCTTCAAAATGCGAAAAAAACATGTTTTATTTTATTTTTTTCAGTTTATTTTCTACTTTTACTGAATTAAAGCATTATAAATTGTTACTTAAAATTAAAAAATTCTAATTTTATAAGTGAAAAAAGAAGAATAAGAATTGTTAACAAACATAAAGTTGAGCAACTGATGATTATTCTTAATCCTTAGTTTTTTTTTTTTTTTTTTTTACTTTCAAACTTTTTTCTCTCGACAAAACAATTTATCTCTTATTTTCGTATAAAAATCGAATCGGCTAATTTAACAATTATCAAATCACTACATAAAGAAAAACAAGCAATTATTTTTAATTCATTATACTGTAATTCGTAATTATTAAAATTAAAAAAGAGAAAAATAATCCTCCAAAGGATTATTTTTCTCTTTTTTATAAGCTCTTTTCTTAAAAAAAAAAGCTATATAAAGTTTTCTCTTAAGCAAAAGATTAAAAGTTAGTTAAAAAACCATTTTGCATTATATTAATTACTGCATATTAAAATATTATATATATTTAAATTGAATTTTTAGTAAATATAATTAAAAACATGAACACGATCTTGATTATATATAGTTTGAAACAAAATTCTGCTGTACTTCCTTAATTATTTTCTTCTTTTTTGAGAAAATTTCAAAGGCTAAAAATATCCAAATATATTTTCCTTTCTATATAAAGCTTACATTGCCATATTATAGCATCTACCTTGTTATTCAGTCTCAACAAAAATATATTATTAATGTTCAATCTGGTAATTTTTATTTTTAATCCATATTATAAATGATTTATCATTTATTATTAATTAAAAGATAATAAAAAAAGATAAAAATATTGGCTCCATTGTTTGTATTCTATACTGATAATACACATTTTATTCTTCGTTATTATTGTCAAAACTTACAGAAGAATATTATATAAATATTTTTTTTTTTTTTTGAGATAATCCTTATTATTGATGTTGTTAAACATTCGAGACTCAAAAGCTTTTTATCTCATTCCTTTAAGAAAGAAAGAAAGAAAAAAATAAAAAAAATAAAGTTTATAACCATTTTCATTAAATTCATCTCCCTCCATTAATAAATCATTAATTTCTTTGAGTAAAAATACTATTATCTCCTTTACAAGTTATATAATGTTGTTTTTTTTATATTTATTTTCGCAACTTTGAAAGATAAAAAAACAAGATTTATCACTTACTTATTCAAATTTAAAGAAAATGATTTAAATAAAATTGTTTTTTTTTAGACAAGAAGCTATTGTGTACTTACTATTTACGACCTAATTTATACTGTTTATATTAAATTTGCACGTATAAATAAATGGTATCGATTCATAGTCGTGAGTTACGAAAGAAACTTCTTACTCAGAAAAATGCTAAACAAACTCTGTTGTGGATCTTTTTTTTTTTTTATAAGAAAATGATGCTGAAAAATATCGAATATATTAATAAATTGTATATATTAATTAACCATATTTATTTTTATTTATTTAAAATGCCGTTTCTTAAATAAATAATGTTTAACTTAACTGTTGCTCTTAGATATTAAACGAGTAAAGTAAAAATAAAGCAGTTGTAAAGCTTCTCGGAATCGAGTCCTTGAAACTTTAAAGTCGGCGAATATCAGTTAAAAGTTTTGTTTATTTTTAATTTTGATATTTATTTAAAATCTTCAGAGAAAACACGACAAAAATCGAGCCAACTTTGACATTAGATCATTAATTTACCAGACGGCCATTATTTTCGTAACTACACATACAAATATATATACGCAATAATTGCGGGTTATTAAATCCATAAATCCCAATAAATCCCATTGAAGATAAAGGCAAAACATATAAATATATTTACGTTAAAATAGTAGTTGTCAACATAAAAGTTTAGAATTAATGCAGAAAGCAATATATGCAAGCATTTTTGAAATTTTATTGGAAACGGTAAAATCAAATTTAGATTCAAAACCTTCAGAGAAATGTTGAAAATTTCTAATAAAGTATTTTTTATAGTATAAAATACTCGTACTAAATTTAAATTTGATAATTTATTTTAATAAAAATAGTTTGAATCTCGTAAATAGAGGATTTTAAATACGTTTTCTGTATTATAGCTTGAATATACACTAGAGTATGCGAGATTCCTGACTGGATGAATTAAAAAACAATTATTGTACATAATTAAATGTGTAAAATATTTTTATTATTTTATAAAATGCAAAAATATTATTATTTTTTTATTATTTTCATACTCTTTTCTATAGATAACGTGCCGACTGTCTATCAGAAACTACTGTAATGAGAAATGCTATACGTACTGAATAAGATTTTTATCAGGTATAATCTACGGCTATTGAATGCTTGTACAGTAACTAAGCTTTTAGTCATTCATTAAAATGTGTAGAAGGCTCCTAATGATTGAAGAAGGTTTTAATCACGCATGATACAAACACAGAGATTGAAAAACAGTTACAATTAGAAAATAATGTATTGGAAGATTGTTTCTATCGAGAGAAAAACAGCAAATCGACTTCGAAAATGAAAAAAAAAAGACGTCATAATCATTGAATACAAGACAAAATGTTATACAGTACTTGATAGGTAAATTTTAAACATACTAGACACGAAATTAATTTTATTCATAATTAAGAAAATTATTAAATAATCGGCAATTCAGTAACGCGCGAATAAAACTGTGTTATTATTATTTTTCTACTGAATGAAACTCGGATGGTGACTGAGAGACCAATAGTTTTTTTTTTTTTTTCATCAAATGGCCATTTCTCCGTAGAGGGAGCCACAATCGACGTGCGGTTGGGTGCAGCAGGTGGTAAGCACTCTTGTCTGGAGATGTTAGTGCTGCCAGGGCCGATTCCGAGTGCCGCTCTGTGTTAGCTTCTATAGGATCGCTTATTTTTTCTCTCTAACGAAAATTTGAGATGTAAAACATTCTTGGATTTTTTCGATAATTAGTAAGTAATTTTTAAATGTATCGAATTCAAATAATTATTTTAAAACTTCCTCAGAATCGGAATCCAACTTCCCGATTTTCTTTTATAAGTTTCTTACGCAAAAAAACATATATCCTATTTTCTTTACCTCTCAAAAAAAATTGTAAAGAGAAATTTTTGAAGCAATTCTCTTTACTTTTATTTTTATTTTTTTCTAATATTCAATACAATATTTCTTTTTTTAACCCTTTAAGCTGCACATACATTTCAAGTTGATTAAATATTATGAAAATCACATTTTGTACTACAAAGCTATATTGTTGCTATATTTTCAATAAAGACAGAATGGCAACTTATTTAAAAAAGATGTTGTAAATTTACAACATGGCTACACAAAGGTTTAAATATTAGAAAAAAAATCTAGTATCGTTGATAACAGAAATAATTCGTTTCCTCTCGTGAGTAAATAATATAAAACGTCTAAGAAACTTCATTTATTTTTAAATATAGAAGACAAAAATGACATTTTAAATTTCTTCCATTTATTATTTGCGTTTAAATGCCGCTTTAGAAAGCAAGGTTATGAACAACATACTCTAAACTGCAAAAGAAAAATTTAGTTTAAAATCGGATATTTTTATGTATCGAAAGTGCTAGTGTTTAACCTAATTTATCTATAGAAGGAACCTGTTTATTTTTCTAAGAAGTAAAGAAAATTGCATTTGTAGCTGTTTCTTTCGAACTTTCATAAAATTTCATCCTTACTTTATAAAATTATAAATATTATACGATCGTTACTGGAAGATAAAGTTGTAATTTTTTTTTATAATTAATCCGGAACATAAGTGATTGCTATGTTTTCGTGTTTAATATTCGATAAAAATGAATTACTCGACGGAATTATAATTTTAAATAATTATTAATCTATGCGAATTTTAGAAACTTAATACGTTAACGTCATATCCGACCATTGGTACATGCGTAGTTTTATTGCATATTAAATGCGATCTGTACATGGTTGGGCCAAAGACGACTTTCGGCTTTAATTCCAGTGAGTTTATTTTTTCTTTTTTCTATCTTTTTATGAACTGACGAGAGTTTATCTTTTTCGAATTATCGTCTGTCGATAAATATCAATCCGGAAAACGAAATTCTTCGATACAAAACAAACAATTTCTACATATAAAAATAGCTCTGACGGAGTGAAAACTCATTGCATGCATTTTTCAGTCGTTCGTACAGATATTTCTTCTATATTAAATTTTTTATTTATTTTTTAATATTTCCTCTCTCCGTTTTAGATGAATGATTTGATTTTCTGTAAACAATCGGATTTATAAATGAGATTATTGGTGATATATGAGCGTTAAGAACATCTAATTCGTGTTATGTAATAAAAAATTTACGTCCGATCTAAACCAAAATGATGGTGTACAGTTTATCAATTTTGAGAAAATTTCGAGTGTTTTTGCTGCCCTTAAGTATTTTGAAGGATTTTTTGTCGAGAAATTATTATTATTTCCAGCTATGAAAATAAATTTAACTTAATTTTGAAGAAGTGGTAGTCATTTTGTAAGGAGGAATATTTTTAGATAATTTGCTTACATTCATGTTTTATGAATGTTTAGATAACATATTTTTAGTTCATATGGTCAAAAGTAAACTATAACGTGGATAATAACTTCTCTTAACTAGATTGCATTTTACCGAACCAGAAATTCTCTTCTAAAGTTTTCATAAACATGACAAGAGGAACAATTCTCAATAAATAAACTTTTTTTTTTTTCTTGCTAGAGTACTTAACGTTCGTTAAAGAAACTTTACACCAACGTACTTTGAACGGAAACTAGATTATATTATGTGATGACCCGAGTTTGAATCAAGAAATCTTTTGTGTTTAGATATATCACGTTTGGTAACAGTTACAAATCTACTTAAAAGGATAATTTACAGATTAAAACATATAATTCTACACGAGAATTATTTTTATAGATTTATGAAAAATATATCCACTAAAAATACGTTTAAATACCGGTTTGTTTCGCTATTGACTTATGACCTTATGAATCGCGTGACTCTTAATAATAAAATGAAACCGAAGAGCAACTATTACTATTCGGTTAACAACAGAATGAAAAAAAGCAGACAGATTTGACTACAGGATGCTATTTATACCTATTCTTTTTAACAAGAAATAATTTAGAAAGTATACCGGATTTCAAATTTCTAAAAGTTCATAATAGCAGAAACGATGTTGGGATTCAGTAATGCTTCTCGTATAACAGTTACCAAAAATAAAATAAACCACTCAGAAATTTTCAAACTGAAATTATAATCCAATATATCGATATTAAAAAAGCATCGCGTTAACAACAAAAATTAAAGTTTGAAACTTTTATATTACGTGAAGACAGTGTTCCTTTTTTAATGGTTAAACTTAATTAGAGAATTATTAAAATACTGTATATGGAATGCAATTCGTTACTGTTATCCGATCTGATGAGTCACACATCTTGCAGATATGCAGAATATAATGTTAGAGACTATCAGTTTTTCATGCTCCGTAAATTGATACAGTTCAATAAAGTGTCGGATTATTGCTTTCTATAGATATATAAATTCTTTTCGTTACCATATTATAATTTTCTTTCATTACGAAATCTTTCGGGTATTAAATATAAAAGAAAATTATTGTAAAATGTATATGCACTTAAATAGATATTACCAAACAAAAATATTATCGAATTGTTTTATTGCTTTTTTCAATTTTCCATTTCTACATCTTAATAAAGTCAGCAAGATTTCGAAAATATGATAGATATTTTTTTTTTCTGTCGTTATTCATATTGTAATAACGTTGGTGTCGAATATAACGCTATTTCCGACGTGAAAAATCAGGTGTTGGAGATAAATATTGCATTTGATTGATTCGCCAAATTTTCTATTCGGAAACTTTACCCAAAAACAGAATAATTCGTGATGGAAAGATAAAACCGTATCGTAAATAAAGCATCAAAAAGTTGGCAGTGTAAGACATATATATATATAAAAAAAAATAACTGCACATTATATTAATTTTATCATCAAAAATATCATGAAGCGCATTAAATAAAACCGTCCATTAAGTCATTTTTATTAGTAATGCTAACTTACGAGTGTTCTTGAGTAATGCTATGCAACAACGGTATAATAAATCGGAACAGCGATTCGTGTAAAAGTAGATTAAATTACGAAAAGAATGATTTCGAACCGAGGAAAAACTTTAAAGCTTATACTATAAAATAATATTTTCCTCAAGAAGAAAAAATCTTCCGCTTTGAAAATTTTAATATGTTAAAAGCTTCGTAAATAAGCTAACCTTAACCCGTACATAGTCCTATTTAACCTGAGTAGATTTTCTTTTATTATTTTCTGAACAAGGTTTATGTATCAATATATTGAAGAATGACCAACCATAAAACTAAATGAAAATCGTACCAGATGCAAATGATGTTTCATTAGATAATTATAGTTATTACATAAAATTTTGCACACAGTATTCTTATAATACAGTAATTATAATCAATGTTATGAACAAATTTTTTTTTTGCAAAATTTTCAATCGAATTATAATTTTTAAAAGGTAAATATTTTATCATCAAATAACAGACTAATTATAGAAGAAATTGTAATTTTTGAGTACTTATTAATTTATTATAAGTATTCAAAAATACACATTTTACTTTGTACTATAAAAAAATAATTGCGTAATAGAGACTAGAAGTTTTCGAAAAATGTATATGTATATATTCAAAAAAGCTGATCGTAGTTAATTTTAAACACAATAAAATTTAAATATTTCATCTATTGTACAATGAATAATTATAGAAAAAATTAAAATATTTTATACTTAGAGTGCTTTTAATGGCTTGGCACAATACACTGTTGCGGTCGAGAAAAATGTATTTTTGTAATGTTTGATGTTTGGAGAGGAAGTTGTTTTTCTTTTTGCAAGTACTCTCTCCTTTGAAGTAGCATAACAGGAAACATTTCTTTTATTACCGCTATATTAACTGACATACTGACTAGATGTTTTATTTTTATTTCATCTTTTTTTATATATATTTTTAGGTAACAAATGAAGTCATGAATCCAGCTGTGGACATCGAGGAACTTCGCAAACGTTACTGTAGCCGATTGCAGCATTCATTATTTTTGTCATTGTTAATTATTTGTCTATTATACGGATTAGTCTTCCTGATACTCGCCGTTGTAGTTTATCAACATGTGAGTTTTTAATATTCAAGATATATTTTTAAAGTTATTATTGATTGCAAAAAAAAAAAGTTATTCTCGCGTTTTTTTCCTCGTATTTACCTTGCAAGATTCAATTGTTATTTTTATTTTAACGTTAATTTTCATTCTCGTAACACGTGGGACGAACCTCAAACCATTAAGTTATGACAATTTACCAAAAAGGATGAAAAAGGAAATTGGTTTTTGTTTTTAGCAAAAGTCCTGACGAAAGATTGATTGCTGTTACAATACGTTTAGGAAAACGAAGAAAACGAATATATTTTTTTTTTACAGAATTTTTATAATTATTAATTATATCAAAATTTGCATATAAATTTATTTGGAGTTTTAAGAAGTATCACTACTTTTGAATACAGCATAAATAAAACCATTTTCTGTGCAAATTATACCTTTAAATAAATTATTATATTATTATTAAATACACAATGCCGAAACACTTAGAGCAAATAACGTCTGGATGTTTACACTGTAAACTATTCAGTAATAAAGCTGAGTATCTGTTATCTATACAAAATGCACCATTTATGAAGCATAATTTTATACGTATATTTTCCCCATTGTATAATTAAACATTAACTTTCTCTCAAAATAATAGCATTTAAATCATTCTAAAATTGGCTTCTATCTGCGTGATGTGCTATATTGTAAATAGTATCACTGTTAGTTAAACATACGCCATCTTTTAATTTAAAATTATTAATTTATTTTATTTACAATAGACAATGTTTTATGTGGCCGGTTAAAACTGATTCAGTTCTCTTCGGATCAATAGAAAAACTGATTTTAACCCGCTGTAAACTGATCACATAAAACTTTACAACCTCAGCTTTATATCCTCTGCTGTTTGTTTTCCATCAATTGGCAAAAAATGATAAAGGTTCATTCGTGTTTCGTAAGAAATAAATTGTTGATCGTGATAAGAAATTTTAAATAAATATTATTTTGCAATGTGATTTTACAATTTAAACGGTTTTTATTTTGTCTACAGGAATTTTGGAAAGATTCTATAAGATTTTTAACACTGTCCATCGTATTGATACTGTTGTTGCTCACCTGCATTGTTTTCTTACCTTTACAAGACGTATTCGAGAGATGTTCGTGGATAATTTCTTTCATCGTTTGGTTCTACCTAGTTGTGACAATATCTATATTCTCCTTTAGCAAAGATGTGCGTACTTGTTCGGATAACCTCATTCCGGTCTTCTTCTGCGTCTTTGTCATCAATACTATGCTTCCACTGCCTATAATTGTGGCGGCATTAACCGGTGTACTTACTGCCATTTCCCAAGTGGTTTTAGAAGCAGCACTAGCTAATTCAGATACGGAATACCTAGGACAGCAGGTAAGTGCAGTTTATTTTATTTTCTTTTCTTTTGTGTTCAAAAAAAAAAGATAGTTTCGCTCTTCTAAAGAATGAAATATTCGATCGAAACTTCCCGCAACAAAAAAAACTTTATATATCTTTGCAGCATTGTTACTTTTTTAATGGCCAATAGAGGATATATATATATATAAACCCCGTCCGAATTCACAAAAGAAAAGTTTCCTGTCTGATTTAATGAAGGATTATCCAGAATAAAAATTGTCAGTTATGTTAGATATTTTAAGCTTACAAAATGCATTATTTGTTTTTTTAAAGAAAAAAACAAAGAATATACTTGTTATTGTATTGAATTTCGAGAATGTTTCTCAAAATGAATTTTTCGCTAGTAAATTGTATAATTATTTTGATTATAGTTTATTAATCAAATACTGCACTCTAGTTTATGAAGTTGTTTAATTAAAGAATTTCTAGCAGCTAAAATTTACTTGACGAAATGCGCGTTTCTCTACAAGTCATTATCCACTCAGCAAATTTTAAGTTTCGATGGCTTTAAGCTTGCAAACGGCTGATTAATTCTTACATCGATGAACAAGGTGGAAAGACTCTAGCAAATGGACTCGGTTCTCCAAGTTCTGATTTGTATTGAACATCAACATTACCAGAACGAGAAACTTGTTTTCTCCAGAGAGTCATTTTGAGAGTACGCTATTACGCTGTTTAAGTTTATTGTTGCAACATTGTCAATTATTACGCTTTACTCCTAATGAATTAATTGGATATTTCATCGCCGAACGACTTTAATAATTAAAGAATATTTATTATTAATATAAATATTGTAACAATATTTTTTTGCTCCTTCATTAAATTTAGATTATGTAAAGTCGATTTTTATTTTTTTAAATTAATATGTCGGCTATAAATTGGCTATAAATCAAATAAATAAATTTAGTCAAGCATTTAAAAAAAATCTTTCGATGACACCAAACGACTAGTTGCTCGTGATTGAAAGTTAAATTTAATTTCGAGAATTATTTTACACGAAACAAAATTTAAATTATAATTTTATCGTTTAAAATTGTAATATTTTAAAAATAATCCAAAGAATAATTAAGGTAATGGTTGAGCTTGGTTAGTATTTACAGTATATAGCCTAGGCCTATTTGAAAATATTTCAAAATGTCTAGCAATTAAAGTTATCCAAGTATTCAAATAAAGTATAATAACCTAATATAATATCAAGTTCAAAATATTCATTTATGCCTCGTTAACGTAAAATAAGTTGCTAAAATGGAAGAATATTTTAACACTTTTTTTCTTAATTGTATCAAATTCTTTTTACGTAATGATGATGACGAATACAGCAGCTTGATATGTTATATAAGAAATTAATTAAATAATAATAGTTTCATTGCTATTTAAAACCTTTGCGAAGTAGAATTTTTCTTTGAGATAATGTTTTTCAAATTATTAGAACAGCTCTGTTAACTTATTCGATGAAAAAATATTATTAAAAGCTCAACACTTGTCATAATATTGAATTATTACTATTTTATCGGGATATAACAAATTCCACATAAAACTGTCACGCAAATTATTATAAAAAACTTTTATTTTAATACGTTTGAATATTTAATTGAAATTATTTCTAACTGTAAGATTTAATATTGATTTCAGTTCATCTGAATTTTGATGAATCAGCTAAATAACTACTGTATTCATACTTCCGCTATAGTAAATAAAATGAATTCTTTAGAATAAAGGCTTGAAATATTTTCAGATCATTCGAATTTTAAGATTTTTTTTCCT
The DNA here is from genome assembly GCA_011317285.2 of Androctonus mauritanicus. Classification (NCBI taxonomy): domain Eukaryota; kingdom Metazoa; phylum Arthropoda; class Arachnida; order Scorpiones; family Buthidae; genus Androctonus; species Androctonus mauritanicus. The sequence continues at coordinate 15,387 of WUQG02234414.1, forward strand.
TTTGAAAATTTTAACAACAGAAATTAAATTAACTGTGAAATTTTTAATTCATATTATAAAATATATATTGATTAATAAGATATTTTAATATTTGGATCTTGTTTTCATTCAAGATATCGAATTTATCAACGAGTTAAGCCACATTATAGTATAATATTTCACTTAACATCTGCGGAAGCCAACGATGCTTTAAAAGTATAGAAAATAAAGTAGAATGTTATGAGCGCAGATGTGACGCTATTTAAAAATTACTGAAATGTAAACAAGCGTTTACATTTCCGTAAGATTGTGATATAGCTGCTACTCATATATATACTAATTAGAGAATTATCCATACACCAGTTAGGGGATGGTGGCACCATAGTCTTGATTTAAAATAATCGCTAAAAATTTAATACGGATTCGTTCCATTAGGGAGTTTTGTGCTGTAATATTTGATTGAGAGCCTCTATGATTTCAAATATGAACCAAGTAAAATTATTTGTTAATTGTCGTATCATTAAAATGCCAAAATCACTAATGTGAAAAAATCTTTATTCACTGTGTGCATTTGTCACTTTCATTTTTGTGAAAGTATCAGTATCTTGGAAGAATGAACAAAATTAAACCAACAAATGAGCAGAAATGAATAAATTTTAAAACTGCGGTATTATTATTTTAATTATGATATATTATACCAAAATCAAAATAGAATTTTCATTAATGAATACGAAAAAATTCCTTAAATGTAAGTTTTATTCACTAATAAGTTTATAATTTAATATCTATTATTTAAAGTATGTTTTATGATTTATTAGCATATCTTATTGTAAGTAGTTTTACCTACGCTTTTGAACATATTTCAATTAAAAGTTAAGCTCTATTCGTTTTTCAAACAATTGATGATTGAACTTTAACAGAAAAGCCATTCGATTAACGATACTTTATTTAATCATAATTATATCTTTAGCCTATATAGTTAAAAATGGAGAACTTCAAACTTCTGAGATATATATATTTACAATAACTTTTGAACTAATAATAGCTTTTTATGAAATTCAATAAAGATATCATCGACCATAAGGCAATGCATTTTAATTCGTCTTTAATCATTTCAAAAAAACAAATATGTAAAAAAAATAAATGGATTAAGTCTTAGCGTATACAACAAATAACGATATATATAAATTGCTATATATTGTATAAATTTTTGAATAAAAGTGAATGAAAATATATTTATAAATTATTTTTTCGATTTTTTATTTAGTTTAATTTTTAAAAAATGAAAATAAACTATTAACTATTCTGAAACTATGTACAGGTACAATAAAATCTTAAATGCTTTCATTTTGGAAAATCTTATATACTTACCAAAAATAAGATAATCCACCTGGTTCATCGAGATAAAATATTGATATTTCTAAATAGAAAAATAAATTATGAAATATTTCTGAATTGACAAAGAAAGTATTTATCATGTTATAAAAAATAGTGAATGTTTTTATACTACAATTTTTCGCTACATTTTAAAATAACATTATACATTTCCTTCATTCTTATTTAATACATATTTCATGAAGTCATTGTATAGATAAGAAAATAAGTTAATCTACAGAGAATTTTTATATGATTTATGTTTTATTGTTTATCAGTAAATTATTCTATTGATTTAAATATACGACACTTGTAGCTTTTACTTTATATTTCTTCCATAAATAAGCTTTGATTAAGATATTGTTTGAAAGTATTTGGCATGTATATTACAACTATATTTTACATTCGTTAGTTTTCGTATAATGCAATTATAGATGTATAACAATTGGGAATATAACACAAATTATTCCGGAGTTTTCACCTTTTTTCTTTAAATTTATTTAAATTGAATTTGAAATGTTATTTATTCTCAAAAATATTTAATCATATATAGTTTGATTAAATATTTTTTATTATTTTTTCTCATGGTCTGTATATCATTGGATTCTAAGGAGACCGTGATATTTAGAATATTTTTAGTCAAATTTATTATTTTCTTAAATTAATTTTACTTAATAACAATTTTTAATTTCATTTATTACTTTATATCGGATGATGTCTTTAACATTTTTTAATAATCTACATTACAGAATTATATATAATTTTTATATATTATTTGTAATAACGTATATTTCTTTGTATAAAATAATGCAAGGTGCTCAACGTAAAAATGCTTTGAAACGAAACAATTAATTCAGAAACCATTCAAAAGATTTTTAAATATTTCTATAGAAAAAATCTAATAGACTGACTGTGAGATCCAGCATGGAGACTGTTATACTTATTCTTTAAGATCTTTCATAATACCCATAATTTTAATATCATATATATATTTCGAATACAAACAAAATAACACAATTGCTGTTATTAATAATATAATTATATTCATTAATTTAACATTTAGAAATTAAACTACAAACTTTCACATAAATACTTCCGGTTTGAACGATTTTTGTATTAATTAGATCGTTTTTATTGCTGTTAAATGTTTTTAAAATTGAATCTATTAAAATTACAAGATTCTTTATTCCTTTCATACTTTCTTCTGTCATCTGTTCTGTAATGTTCAATAATCAATCGTCATTCTAATTATCTGTGTACAGAATTTTTTTTAAAGCAACTGAACACAGAACAGTTTGCAGTGAAATTAAAATGTTAAAAAAAGGAAGCTGTCATCTGCGGCTTATCCATCTACTGTATTATGAAAGATCTTAAAGAATAGGTGGACTAGTTCCCTCAATGCCGGAACTTAATCTATTAGGTTTTCTTCTGTACGACTGCTTAAAATCTAGTGTGCACAATCATCGGTTGCCATATTAGAAACCATAAAAGTTGAAATTGTTAGATAATGTTGTCTTATCAATCTAGAAATTTCAAAAAATATTTTACGAAAACTTGCAGTAGAAAAAATAGGATATGTCAGTTTGAATGTTTGCTATGATGGATTTCCTCAAGTCCAAATAAAATGTGCAATATATTATATTTTTAATGACAATAGGTGCATTTTCTTTTATTTAAATAAAATGTTTGCAGCAAAATGTTTCTCTTCATTCTATATTTGGCTAAATATAGGATTAATAGCTTTCGGCAAACATCAGTTGGCGTAATATAGGATATTTGCCGAAAATTATGTTCAGCAAAATATACGATGGCTATCTTTATAAATTGGCTAATTGTTTCAATGATTTTGAATTGAATTGACATCTTCACGGAATTGTAGGATTAGTCATCTATTCTATTAATTTTTTTCCACGCGAAATCTCTTCCACTCTTCGACTGTATTAGCTTTACTGTATATATCGATATGTCCAATTACTTTATAATAACCTGTATTTAGAAATAAAAGTATATATTACAGTTTAAAATGATCTTAATCTGAAAACTTACAGATATTTCATTCAACATTAAGAGTAATAAGACATTATTTAAAAAATTTTTGTTATAGTTATTTATCTTACTCACAAATCCTGTTCAAACGTAATGTGTGTGTATATATATATATATATATATACATTATGTTTACGAAAATATGATTATTGATTGGAAGAATAGTCTATTTTTCTTAATATATGATAAATTATAACAACAGTGTATATGTATTTATGTATTAAATGTTAACCTAATTGAATCTGAGTATAAGAAGTCAGTTTTTAGTAGCTGAAAAACTTTTTAATTTATATCTACAGTATATCAAAAATTTCATTTCAAATTTACTGTTGTCATAATTTATCATATATTAATAAGAATCGTCTATTCTCCCAATCAATAATCATATTTTCGTCTTAAATTGAATTGGTCGTTAGCATTTGATTGATTTAAAAATCAATTTTTAAATTAACCAAATTCTAAATCACAATTGATCTATTTTTCATTAACGTTAAATTGTTATTAAATTTCCAGTTTTTCATATAAAAAAATTAATGGTTTGAAACAATTCATTTACTCTTCTAAGTAAATGAAATATTTCAAATCACTTTTTTAATATGGAATAAAAAATATTATTCTGCGTTAAAATATTTATATAATTTATTCTACGTTTAAAAAAATATTAAAATTCTGAATTATTTAAGACGTTTTTTAAATCATATTAAAAAAAAGTTGAAAGTAGCTTCTTAACTGAACTCTTAATTATTTCCCATTTATTGATACTTAGAGTTTAATCATTTTTTAATGTACTAGCAAACTACATGAAAAAATTTCATAAATATTAAAAATATCTTGAAAGGCGAAACTTTCTGCTTGTAATAATATAATTAATGATAGAAATTATATTAATGATATTCTGTTATACGCATTTTAGGTTGCTGCAAATGTAATTTTTCTCACTGCGTCATCATTAGTTGGATATTTCTACCGTCGCATGACTGATGAGACTCACGAAAGAACATTTGCTGGAACTAGAAGTTGCATAGAATCTCGTATAAAATTGGAATATGAAAAGGAACAACAGGTGAATATATATTTAATTTTTCGATTTTTACATAATTTCTTTTTTTTTAAGTTTAAAAATATATGATATAATATATATATATTTATTTATTTTAATAGGAACAGTTATTATTGAGCGTCATACCGGCTTATATTGCTGCAGAAGTCAAACGAAGTATTATGTTGAAAATGGCAGATGCTTGTCAAACGGCTACTTCGCAATCAAAACAACGTTTTCACGAACTATATGTTCAAAGACATAATAATGTTAGGTAGACTTTCTATTATATTTTTTATATTTATGTATTTTTCAAACTTGTAATGTCATCAAATCATGAAAATATTATAGTTCTATAATATAATCAAATTTTTGGGCGATGAAAAGAACAAACTAATTACATGAAATAAATAATAATAATAATAATAATAATAATAATAATAATAATAATACAGATAATTAGTAATTTTTTATTATATTATCTTATTCAAATTTTGTTTTTATTTTTAGCTATTTTTTAATTGTCTTATATAATCATTTTACTAATCTCCTCAATTTGCATCTTTTTTCTCAAAATATCTTAAGAATCAAATATTTTATCATAATATATGCAGTACAGGTAGTGTTAAATTGCCAACTGTAATAGCATAGCGGCAATCTAACAAAAAATGATTGTTAGGAAGAAAGAGAATGAAATTCTATCTCATTTCAGAGAAACTTAAAGTTTACTTGAGATACGTGGACGATATTTTTTATAACCTCTGAACAAGCATTGTTTATGATAGACTTACAAGCAATGCTCACAGATAGTAGTCTTGGACAGAAATTAAAGGACAAAGATTCTAGTCAAATGCAAATTAATTACAGTTGACTCCCGTATAACCCAGGAGATACGTTCCGCTTTATATGAATCCCTATTATACGAGCATATAGTTTATACATGAATCAAATATAAAAAATTCGAAAAATATGAATGTTAATTGCATTTATTACAATTAGAATGCTGATAGAGTTGGGATTCATCAGGACACAAATTATTCGTATTGCAATTAAAG
>WUQG02234525.1:0-20870 GCA_011317285.2 Androctonus mauritanicus
GGGGGGAGGGGCCAGCAGCGGGTGTGGCGGGGCGGGGCCGGGGGCCGGCTGGGCCGGGTGTGTTGGCGGGGAGGGGGAAAATGTAACATAAATTTGATATTATTTGCAAATTAACCATCCCATATATGCAAAATGAATCAAAATTATCAGAGAATATATAATTGTTAATCAGAAATATAGAGGTTCGCTTCACTTCTATTTAATATTAAGAGATGATCAGCATCATAACTAGAAGTGCGCATTCTACACAAATACATTTTGAGTATGCTTCCATTAAAAGCTTCCACCAAATTAAAAGTTTTTCATAATATATGCTGTATAAATATGTATAGCTGTAAAAAATGCAAAATACTGTATATACAACTATATAAATATTGCATATGTTTATACAATTATACATTTGATTTACATTTATACATTTTATAAGTCTGAAAATTACATTCGCCATGATATTCGCTTATGACGTAAAAATGACTAACAAGATTTTTATGTAAAAAATGTTTGTTTGTAGGGGATTTATGAGAAAACTTATAAGAGAGTATCATTGATATAAGTTCCGAGGAACGATATATAATACCCTGTCTCAATACTCGAAATATTTAAATATTATATAGTTTAATAATAAATATGCTGTAATGTGCTGCCATCTACTGATAAAAAAATTCTTGTTTAAAAGATTTATGAGAAAAACTAATAAGAGGTTATCATTAATGTTCAATAATTTAGTAAAAAAAAAAAATATTGTACTATAATATATATTTTAACATTTTTATTTATTTATAGTTTAACATACGGAATAATTTTAATGTAGTTCATGTTGTGTTTAAAAATAGTTTTTGCTTCGAATTTAATTATATTGAAATTTCCTAAAAAATTACAGTATATCATCATATATGTTGAATATATGATGATATACTGTAATTTACATAGTAATGTATATAAGATATACGTAGTGATGTATATCGTATATACATCACTATGTATATCGATACATCGATACACATACTATGTATATTGATATACGATGATATATATTGACAAAAGCATATAATTTTTAACAATTTATATTCCATAATATATGGAATATAGTTTGACATCAAATGTCAACATATTCCATTCTTGATAGAATATTAAGTAGAGGGACAAAGCAAATCTTACCACAACGCAGGCAGGAGAGGGCAGCCTGATTGTGAAGTTTAAATGTCAGTACTCACATCTCCAATTTTATCTGAGGGACCCGACCAGGCTTATTGAATCCGATCCTTCAATCTTCCAATTGGCCTCAACAAGTCGGCCGGATTGGCCGCTTGGAAACGCTTCGGCTTTCCACTCTAGAGGCCAGGTTCGAGTCTCAGGTCCCTTGAAAATATTTGTAATGAGGTCCGGGCCCGGACCGTCGATTCCCATCCTCTACAATCCGGCTGACCCCATCGCAGCGGTGGAAGGTCTGTAGAATGGCTTGTTTCGCCCCGCCACTTAGTACTCTTACTGAGTGAAAAGTGGCGTCATCTGTTGACCATAAAAAATTGGTCTCAACATGAGCATTGGCCAGTCCCATGGATGTAAGGATTCCTTGGATGTAGGGCAAGTCCATCGCCATCGGAGGAAAAAGCGCAAGCTAAAACCTCCATATTAAGAAGTGAAGAAGAAGAAGGGCCAGTCCATGATGGGTTCTAAAAGTGTCCGTTGTCAGATCTCTTGAGATTTGCAATATAATTCAAATTAGCTTAATTTAACTTTAATGTAACTTTTCAAACAGATCTTTAAATATTATTTTATTCTTTATATCACTGCGGAAATAAAATGGCCCAAAGCTGCCTAGATAATAATTAAACATAACTAATTTATTTTAGGCCAATAATAGTAAATTAGAATTGGCGAATAAACACGTAAACACGTAGTGACTGGCTATTTTCACTCATTACCAGTAGCGTACCTAAAATCTTTTTTACAGGGGCTGCATTTTTTTGGTCCTCTCTCTCCCTCCAAAAAAACACATCTCACGTTTAATTTTCAACATACATTTTCTTAAATAATTTTTAAGAACTGAAAATTATACAAAAATATTTTTTATACAAATATCTGATGAATAATAATGATATTCCATGCTCTTTAATCTGTGGGTACCAGAGACAGACCGCCCCCCTCGTCTCTCTCTAGGTACGCCACTGCTCATTACAAATGTTGGTTTAAAATTGCCTAAGTTTTAAAATAATATATAATATTCTCTATTACTTAGGCGTTTGTATATTATTTTCACGATTAATAATTCCTTAGAGACTAGCTAATTCCAAAGGTCTCTGGTCGATGGCGCCACAATCGTTCACGTTGCTTTGAATCGTTGTTTTCTGGATTGAAACTTAATGATCTCGTAATCTGAAATGTTTTATCCATTATCTCTCAATTTTTTATAGTTTTGTAGACTGAAAGATCGACTTTTTTTTAACTTAAACTTGTATGTTTTATTTTTATATGAAAAATAAAATTGCATGAAAATAAATTATAGTGAAGTTGATTATTTCATTGTGTAATGAATCTGTAAATTACACCACAACTTACCTTATCAAATTTGCTTTCCATACTAGATATTTAATAATTTCTGAATTTTTTACAAATAATTTAAAGATAAATACAATATTAAATAATATGAAGAAATACAATAATAAATTTATAAATATATAACCATGTTATTATTTCATAAATAATAAGAAAAAATATATCACTTTCTTTATTTAAAAGCTGAATACAAATATAATCTATAGTTTAATTATTGCATATACAGTAAATTAAAAATAATGATACTGTATTTCTAATTTAGGGAACATCCATAAACTATTTCGAACATTTCTGGATTCCTTTTGGTTGGTTTTCCTTCCTGCTGTTCGTCATTTTTCGTCACAAAAAGTTTGATTTTCTGATAGCAAAGCTCCTAATTTCAAAATCCCCTCCCCCTCTATTTAAGTTTTTCTTCGATTTTATATAAAAATATATATAAAATAATAGAAAAATGGGATTTACTTTACAATAGTAGGTTGTTATGCATAATCTTTAACTTCCAAATAAACCTTCAAACAATTGAATATAAATGTCTTAGAATAAGATACGTGTCTTATATTTTATAACAAAGGTATTTCCAAATATATTGTTACATTACACTCTTTATTTTTCGAACAATTAAGCATAAATATCTTATATTTTATTAAAGAAGTCTCTATTGACTAACAAAAAATTATAGCTATAAATATGTAAAAACCAACCATTTCTACAGCGTAATGTCATAATTTGAATAACCTCCCCTACATCATTTATCGTCACAAATCTACTCCCTCCTTTAATAGTATGACATAGTTTATGGATACTTCCTTAAATAATTCAAAAATCTAAAAATAAAATATTCTATGAATCATTATTATTTTCATTTAATCATTTTGATAAGTGGAATTTTGATTCGTTTAATAAAATTAATTAATTTTTATAATGATTAAATTTCATTTGCATTCGTCTCGACAATACTGCAAAACTCAAAATATAGGCAAACAGAAATTTGTATATTCACTTTTCTATCTTCTTACCAATTCATAAAGAATAAGAATAAATAATAATATATTGAATAAGAATAATAGAAAAATTTTTAAATTCCATGTCGTTTTATGTAATATTCTTGAAAATTATAGTTATTCGGGATAAATATATATAAATTTTATTAAATTTAAATCGTTTAATAAAAATAATTCTCTTTTATTATGCAAAAATAAATAAATTTATTTAAAATCGAAAAGTATTATTTTCACTTAAATACATTAAAAAAATTTTATCGTACAAAATTATAAAGCTAAATCTTGAGTCAGTATTATCTCTGTTAAGTTTTATAGCAATTGCAATTTTATCTCGTAAATAATTTCGAATAATCAGAAATAATTCTAGATTTTGATTTAGATGAAATATGTTTCTTTCTTTCAGCAGATGTTGCTTTTTTGATTCGCTTGCAAATCGCAGCAATTCTCTTCTCGTAAACTCTGAAATTAATTATAAATTATTATTAAAATAAAATATAAACTAAATATAAACAGACTCGTATTTTTTCAATTTTTGGATTGGGAATCGAAATAAAATATATGAAAAATAGTTTTAATTTAGTATTTGTGCAACGTCATACTCTCTTTATACTATAAAGTTTTATTTCAATAATTAAAACCTACTTTAATGTTTCATCCAGTTTTCCTTCCATCTTATTAATTTCCTTTGTCATTTCTGCTGCCGCTGCCTGGCTAATTAATTTTTGTATAATGATTCTAGTTTTGCTAACAGTGACTTTGATACGATCAAAAGATTGGTGGAACTCTTCAATCAATCTTTTTTCCATATCCTGCAAAATTGGCTGCAGAATTTCATAAACTAACTTATCCTACAAAATTATCAGAATTAATTTTATACTAAATGGCATTTAGGCGCAAATGATAATTTTCTTAACGTATACAGTAATTTAATAAACGGTTTTCAAACTAATTTACCGTGAAAACTTACTTGACTCATTTTAAAACATTAATTTTGGAAAATAAAGATAGATTATATAATTACGAATCGCATCTAATGGCATTTTAGCATTTAGATCATTGTTACTCATTAAAGCAAAACGTATTTTCAATAATAAGTTCTCTCTATTGTTTCTTTGGGATTACTGCCAAGATTGTTGTATTTTTTTGTTACCAGAACAATTCCGATTTTTTAACCTGTATTAAATTCGTCGAGTTATATTAATATCAAATTTTGTTACGCTTTTGTGTAGTTTAACTGAATAATTTTAGTAGGATCTATTCAAACAGTAACCTGGATGTCGAAATCAATCAGTTAATTGGAACTGCAGTTTGTTTGTATAAGAAAAAATTTCTGATAAATTAATCTCTTCTGTTAGTCACAAGTTTGCCTATGATTGGACTTATTCCGTGACTAGCGTTATAATATTTTTCCAAGAAAGAGTAAAAACACAACTTATATACAGAAAGAAAAAGTCTTCCGTGATTCAAATTTAGTCGAACTCACGATAGTTTATTTTATGCAGTTTATTTAGTGTACAGTATTATGTACATGATAATATATGCTCTGAGACAAACTTATAACGTTGGGTTTGCTTTCATGATGTATTTCTAATTTAAATGCAAATAAACAATCTGCAAAGTTTTTTTTCATCCTTCTATTAATTTGATATCTTCATAATAAACTTTGCTTATTTAGGCTGAAGTTACTTATATACAGTCAACAATTATCATTATTAAATGTGATTAATCATCGTTCAATAAATTATATATTTATATTCTACTATGAAGATTTTCTTGATCCTTTATAGTATTTTATAAGTAATTATTAAGGTGAAATGAAAAATGCCATGTTTGTTTTATATACTATTTATATACTTTACTTATTTTATTTCTGGTTTGTATAATTAATTATGAAGAAAATTTTTACTCTAAAATTAATTATTAAAATTATATTTGTTTTTAATTATCAGTTTTAATTTTTTTTTTAATTAACAAAAGAAGAATAAAATGTGCCGAAAATTTAATTAATTTAATAATTTTATGACAAATCAACAGATGGCGTGCAAGTAACTAGACTGGTTCATTTCAATTTGAAATACAGTAACCAATTATCAATGAGAAATTTAAATTTTTAAAACAACCAATAATATTCGAAAAATTCAAAATACGAAAAACATATTAAAATTTTTTTAACATAGGACAAATAATTATTAATTTAACCATTTAAAATTTGAAATTTAAATGACATCTTATTTGAATGATACTCATGTTTGAACAGCTATATTATGTTATTCTTAATTCATTAAAAAAAAAAAAAAATTAGAAAGATAAATCATTTAATAATAACTATTGATTGGAGTATCTATTCAATCAACAAACTCTTTCAAACATACAATTTGATAACGATGTTTGGAAAATAATTTCGTTTACGATTTTATCGTATCCTTTTATGTATATTTATGAATACGATTTCCTTCCATATTATCATAACAATACATTCTTTGTTGGTAACAGAAAATTAATATAGATGATGAGTGAAGGGCATTTGGGTTAAATAAATATCCATCTCTATCCTCCTCATCACAAGTTGACAACTCGTCCAGCCGACTAATTTATCATCTTCAAGAAACTTCAAATTCTAAAATTATAACTGTAAAGTCACATTGTCTCGTTCCAATAAAAATAAATTTATAATATATCTGTAATAATGTTTGCTTATGATGTTTCTAAGAATAAATTTGAAGTGTATTATTATTATTATTATTATTATTATTATTTTACAAGAATTTTTTAAAGTTATTTCTAAATATATATCACACAATGTACATGCATATTCAATTCTATTTATAAAAATTTTAATTATAACCGAATTGTTATTAAAATTAGCTATATTTTATTTTCGTTATTTCTAACCTTTAATTAAATACAGGTGCATCTTGCAAGGAACCGATTAAATTAATTTCATGTTTATCCAAATGATAAATAACTCGAAAGTAGAAAAGCTATTATAAGAAAATAATACATTTATATATAATTAAAAAGTGAAGAAAATGTGTAATAATAACAACAACAAATAATTATAACTTTTTTTTTTTTTTATATTAAACGTTAACAAAATTAACATAGAAAATTGGTAAAATTTTCTTAACAGCGGAAAGCAAAATCAATATTTTTACATTTTTGTTGTTTTCGGAAAGAAAAATGTTAAATTACTTTTAAAATTTACCTTTTTTTTTTTTTTTTTACTTTTCTTTTCTTTTTATTTAAAAGATTTAAAATTTCCACGCTGTTTAATCATTTTGAATAACAATTTGCCCTTCAACTTTTTAAAAAGAAAAAAGGAAAATTATTATTAGTCGAAGAACACGTAAAGACCTAGTTACGTTGATTCTAAGAAAAATAGTTACTGATAATGAGATATAGAACTGTTTTATATAACAACAACAAAAGGAAATAAGCACAAAAAAGAAATATTTTTCTTTCTTTACGCCCTGTGAATAAACTCTTTAGAAGCCAGTATCACATCGATTATTAATACTTCAAGAACTTTCTTGACGCAATAACACACGAAAAGAATAATGGAAACTAACTGAATTAAGATGCAAGTTTCAAATTAGCAATTACTTATTAGTTAGACAAGCAACGGAATTGTCATAGAAGAGAATATCGAGATGTTTCCGACAACTTAACAGAAGAGCAAATCAATATCTGATGTTTGTCAAGATGATAAATAACTGTACTTTTACATATCTTCCAAGCTATTTTTGTATTCTGTAATAAGATTGCCAATCCACGATTTACAGGAATCATTATCTGTTTTATAATACAAATATTTATAGCTTTATTTAAAAACTGTTTCATTTAAAGTAAATTTTCCTCTCTTTTTATAGTTTAATTTTTTATTGTGAATTGTTTAAATTTTTCGTATATTCTACATACTGTGTATTTTTATCTTTTTTTTTTTTTATTATAACGGACAATATTTGCAAAATTAAACTCTCTTGAGAATACTTTTATCATATTTAACAATTTTCTATGAGCAATCAATCATTTCTCTTCTTTTTTATATTTGGAGAGGTACTTTGATTGATTCCTTTTTTTCCGTCTTCGTTTTTGGTTTCTTTTTAGAAATTTGTCACATTGCAAATAATCTGTTTCTCGCCTTTTTCTTTCTTATTTCGTTTAATTTCGAACAAACATTTTAACTTTTCCGAGTCTTGCTTGCATGAAGTTCAGTAATAAATTATTTATTTTGTAAACGTAGTAGTAGTTAAGTTTCCTTTAAAAAAATGCTATCGAGAGATGGCAGCACCACTTTATCATCTATTCATCTTGGGATCCACAATTTAAAAAATTATTGGCATAAAATAGCATTTTTCTCATACTAATTCTTCCATCTATTCGTGACGAGAGTTAATAAAGTTTAAAATAAGTCACGTTTCGGAACAATTTATTGCTTAATTAATCAAGTAATTAGGTTATATTAATCATATTTAAGTTTTCTATTAATAGGCTGATTATTATTTCCTTCCTCTATTAAAATTTTAATTGCTTTTAAATTTTCAAAAGCATGTCAAGTTTATATTCTATCTCAACCTTTAAAATTCCATAATAATCTAAACTGCGCTCGTTATAAATATATAAGTTTTATAACACTAAACATTGCTGTCAGGCAAATTACTAAGTACTAGTGAAAATTACGATTATTTTATTCATGTAAATGATTGTAATATGCTTTCTTGCTATGCGGCACATCACAACTGGAGTAAATGAGTGGAGCTGCATTCGGATAACATTCATTTAAATAAATTAACAAAGATATTAAATCACTCTTGTAGTAAGTATTTTAAAACCGTGTTTAACAATCGTGATGATTAGAAAATCTTCTTACGAGGAAATGGTTAGCGACAACACGAAAACAACAAAACTCGCAACTCGAAATTAATTTTTTTCCAGTTTATATTCTGTCATTTAAAATAATGTATTAAGCTTAAATAGAGCTTGAAACATTCCACTTTAAAAGAATATAAGATTTTTTTGTAGTAGCTTGTTTTTTTTCCAGTCGGAATGGCTTAATATATAACAAAAAGAAAATATTTTTCTTGTTCATACTCTGTTTGATCGAATATTTTTTGGCTTCAGGCTATACACAACTTCCAAACAACACCAAAAAAAGGATAATCTTGAAGTCTTTCACCATTAATCATTTGGATTCGAGTTTTATCCAGTCGATTGTATGTATTTTAATCACGAATTTTCTAATCATGTTTTTGTTTTTAACTATTGCAATTAAACATTTTCCTATAAGCCATTTTACATTAGAAGAGGACCGATTGATGATAGCTAAATCGCTTCATTAAGCTGTTTAGTTAAGCTGATTATGTTGATGTTTCTGTGTTTCTACCATTCAATCTATTAATTTGCATCAATGTTGCAATTTGTCGAATCTCTTACAACTAATCCATGATATCTTTAGATTCTTCAAGATACACTATTCAAAATTTTCGTTTCCGTAATCTACTTTATCGCAAAAACATGCCATAATCTGACAGAATGTGATCAGAATGTTTAATTTAAGCTTAATTTGACTTTTTTATTTCTTATCAGTTACATGCACGAATTCAAATCTCGAATATAATACAAAATGAATTTATCAGAATTACAGAAATTTAAATATTGAAAGTCGGTCGGATTAATTAAAAGAAAAAAAAACTTTTGTTAGTTTATTTGAATTAAAGATTTGTAATGTATTATTTTTCAAAACATTATAAATATTTTAACTGGATCAAAGCTGAAGAAGACAGAAATCATGGTGTCAACAGTAAACCAATTTTACAAAAGAAAAACTGCAAACTTAGAACTCTCTCTCTCTTTCGCCCTCTTCTATATTTCTGGAAGAAGCAAAAAAGACATTCCAATCGAAAATGGTACAAGTACTATTTGAGTTTCTTTTTTCCTCTATCAAAATCTTGTTTCTTTTTCAATTGGAAATAGAAATAGAAATTTTCTCTTAATCTTTTAGATCCAAAGATTATTGGTTCCTCAACTTTAGAATGAGTTTCACATATTCATAATCCCTTTTCTGATCCGAATTTTTGAACATCAATAGAAATGTATTTTAAAAAAACTCGAGCTGAATTATATTTTATATTTCGAAAGAAATAGTGAAGCATTATTCACAGATCAGTAAGTTACATAAGCTAAGTGTGATCGATAGAAAGTAGTTTTAATGAAATCAATCCATAATTTAGCGAAGCTAATAATTATCCTAAATCTCTGTATGGATTCCGGGTCTTAACTTCCAGATGGATGATGTTTCATAGAAACTATTGTGGTCAGTCAGAGATAAAGCGAGTAGCCCCTGTTAGGAGCAGAAAATGGATGTCCTAAAGAAATCCCTCTGTCCGATCTCGCTGGACAGATATCCCAGCAGTCAAACAAACATCTATAGAATCGATAATAGTGCAAAAATCTTGACTTTCCCTTGTTTGTTTTCTTAGAAAGTCTTAGTTAGAATCTATCTAAAGCACTAAGGGACTTGAACGTGTCAGCGACGGATCACTATTTTTATTTATGCGTCTCTTCGTGATATGCAGTTTATCGAATTGCATTGGGTATTCTACGTGGATATTTCAATACCATCTGGAATTGAATTTTTTTTTTATGTTGTTTTGATGTAAGAAAATAAATTTCAATCGAGTATTCAAATATATGTTTTCCTGGATTCGATACTAATTTTTTTCTTTTTCTGTTTACAGAAGAAATGTGGTCTACACGCACGTATACAATCGTATATACAATAATGAGATTTTAAACTTTTCGTTGAAAATATTATTTTTAGGATTCTATTTATTGAACTTTCGCCATTATTTATGAATTAATTTATTATATATCCACTCCAGATTTTATTATATTTTTGAATGTTTTATGTTTTATATTTTATTTTTATGTTTAAAGTTATTGTAGCGTTACAAAGGAAATTATTAATAAATATCAACAAATTTTCGAAATAGAATATTGCAAAATGTAAACATTTATAACATATCTAACATGTCTAAACTATTTATAATATAATTTAGCTTTGAAGTGTATTGAGAGTTGTCCAACTGTAGCGCAGTGCAATGATTCTACCTTAATGGCCATAAGTAAATGGCTAGCGCACATTGATAAGGCAATAGCTTGAAGAAACTGAAAATCCACCTAAGATTAGAAATGATACTTTCACCCATTTAATGGTACGATGGTTAAAGCACTTGATCTGGTTTTAGAACTTTCCATTAAAAACCTCTTCTTCAGTACTAGAAGCGATACTTTGGATAAAAAATAGATAGTCTATTATACGACTTTAATAATAAATTGGTGCCACAATGTGAATTTCTTCAGTTTATATCTATTAAAAAGCCTTTAGTGATATTAAACTGAATCATGATTTTATTTTCCAATGAAATCAATCGAAAGTAACAGCTGCTTCCTATTGATTTTATTGGAAAATGAATAGGACCTATCAAAAATCGTTAGTTTAACATTAGGTTTTAGAATATTATAAATGAGTTTCAAATCTCATATTATTTAAGTAAATTATATAATTAATTTTATGGTATCGAAAAGATCCATCTGACTGAATTAAAAGTGAAAAATTCTCTTTCTTTTTGAACATTTTTACTTTTGTTTTATATCTAAAGATTTCAGAAGATCTATTCCTGTGTCAGTGAGGGCTATTTTTTATCTCAGACATGATATTCCTGGTAACTTTTCTGTAACAAATACAAAGTCATATGGTTCATATAACGAGCGATTATGTTCTATATCAATTTATTCTCATAGCTAATTTTCTAAACCGTTTATAATGTAAATTATTCGTTTCTAAATTATGCCTACAGGAAAAATGTCATTAAAATTTAAATATTTATTAAACTTTCACCAATAGAAATAAAATTTATACATTAAAACATGAAAAATTATTTAGCATTGACCGCCTTCAAAAATGATTAATATTAAAGAAACTATTTATAATTATTCTAGCAAATTCTTATACTGTATAAGACTCGGTATAAGTTATGATATCTTTATCATTAATAACTCTAGTTAACTTAACGACTTTTGTTGATTTGTTGATACATCATTCATGATACCTTTGGCTGACTACTTCATTAGATTATCCGTTGCAAATTCATTTTAGACAGTCGTTTCGACAGCAATTTTGGGTTAATGTTGCTCGTTATGAAGAGGGGGGGAATAGTTGGTCGTACTGAATTAGCAACTTAACTGAATTCCATGCTGCATTAGTTTCTGTAACCTCGACCTCTTTAACATAATCATGGATAACGCTTAAGTGTCTGACTGAATATTTACTCTTTTGATCTTTTAAACGTACTTAATCTGAATATTAATAAGGATAAACTATAACATTTGGCTTATATAATTAGGTTAGGTTACAGTTCAAATAAACCTTAATAAATTTTCTGCTACCGTTCGTTCGATTATCTTCTAACATAACTTTAAATAAACTTTTTTTAATAAATTTCATCGAAATTGGATAATTTACTACGGCGGTATTAAATTATTTATTGAGTATCCAATTTTATGGATTAAAAAAAAACAAGAATCATTAGTCTCTTATTCATCATGTTTACGTATTAAAACATGAAAAAAATTGAGTATCTCATATTAAATTATCGACAAATGCCAATTTTAATTGGCATTTAGTAAACAAAGGGAAATTAATACCAAAAATTCCTACGAGAAGAAGTTACCTCACAAAACTTAATACTACGATAATTAACGAAGTTCCTTCAGAAGTAAATGTCTTCTCTTGAACTTTCTAACGTAAATTCCTATTTAACATTATTATTATTATTAGTTGAACGACTTTTAAGACTTACTCTATATGCATATTCTCAGCGGATGCAGGAGAGAAGCACATACAAGCATAAGGCTACGGTAGACACAACATTGCATAATAAGTAAAAGTTGAAATTCAGTAGTCATTTGCCGCATTATTGATGTAAATGAGACGAGGGATATATAGATATTAATTAGCGAAGACATCACATCACTTAATAGCTCCCTTCACTCTGTCAAGTTGACCAGTCTTAATTATATTCTGTCTAACAATTTGAAATGTCTAATTCACTTCTAACAAACGAATAATTACTATAATTTTCACATAAGATATCATTATTCGTTTAAAAATTGTTGTATAGCATTATTTATCTGTTGGCAACTTTCATGAATTATTTTCTGAAATTCTATAATTCGTATGTCTTCATACGTCAAAGAAAGAGTCGTGGCATTCGGATATTTAACGTCATAAAATAGTTTAGTTTTGTGTAAAAGTTGTACAGAAACCATCAGGAAGTCTAAGTACATTATTTCGCACTTCAATTCAGAAGCAGTTATTTTTTAAAGGATTTTCTTAGAAACTGGCATGACTGATAACAAACCTTTTCATGATAGAGACACACCCATTTGCCTTGACGTTTCAGTGTGGAAATATTATTTCGAATAGAACTATTTATTATAACGTTATCTGTAATTTGAAAAAATAAAATAATAATAATAATAATTCAGTTTTAAAGAATTATGCTGCTAAAAATACAAAAAAATGGATTTAATTCTTTTATTCATAACAGGATTTCGATTTATAAAATAGAAATACGAATTTGACCTGAATTCAATTTTTTTATTGAGAAAATTTGTTTTTATAAAATTTAAAATATATAAAATTGCAAAGTTCTATATAAGTTTAGTTAAAATTTTATGAAGATTAAAATTATATTTTTATTTATGATGTATGCATTGTAAGATATATATGAATATAAATTGAGATATATTCAGTACTTTTATATATTTAGCTAATTTATTGTAAGTAATTTATATGCAGTTTCTTTCCAGTTCAGAAGATATATTATTCTTTTTAGCCTATATCTTATAATATATACTATATCATCATATTATCGAATTTAGTATATAGTAGTTTAAATGTCTTGAATATATTAACTGGATTTATAGTTTATATTTCTTAGTTGCTTCTAAATATTTTTCTAGATGAAAAAATATTTATTAATAATTATATAATTACAAAACTTGATTTCTTTTTTTTCTATTGTTTATTTTTAATTTTTAATTAATTTTAATATTACGATATAGCAATCAGTTAACAATAAAATTCTTATAACATTTACAAAATCTAAATGTTTTTAAAAGTTAAACGAAGAAACAAAACTTATCATAGATATAATACGGTAATTTATTAATAAAATTCGAAAATTAGAATAATGTTTAAAAACATAAAACTCTATATAAATATAAATTTTGACAGCAGCGTTTACAAAACATAAAAAACACACAAACTGGAATTAAATTTAATTATTTTTAAAAATTCTTTTTGATCGAATAAGATTATTTCTTTTTTTATTAACTTTTTCCCGGATAAATTTTGTAGACAGAAAGATGTATAAATATAAAAACTCGAAAAGTCACTTGGCTTTAAAAATACCATTAGCTACTAAACTGCTAAAAAGAAAGAACCATTACAGGTTTATTGATTTATTTTGGTGGATTTCCCAAGTCACGGACCACGTGGTAATCAATCACGTACAACTAGGTCACATCTGATGACAGTGTGAACGATTGGTCTAGACACCAACCCCTCAACACAACAAATGCTCCAGAGGAGATAACGTGCCTTCTCTGCAAACAAATTGTTGGTGAGAATTGTAATGTAATCCTCCAAAAATTCTCTACAATGCAATTTATAACAAGTCAAGTTTAATGTAACATAAAATCCATAAAGTAAAATACGTGTCAGATGATTTTGTCATCTTCTGAATCCTGTATAAAATTAAACAACTTTTAAAGTTATCGCTTTCAGAAACAAAATAAAAAAATTTGGTAAATTAATTCAAATGAGATGTTTCTAATTTATTAGCTGCCCTGTAATGTTTTTTTCTTTTTCTTTTTTCAATCATCAGAAATATGAAAGCTTATATGAGTTTTGCAAATGTATTAACAAAAATCGATAGTGAGTAGTGTACGGTCATAATTGCAGGCATAAAATCACCATCATGCAAGATTGTCAGATGTGGTAATAGATAGTGGATGAAGCTGTCAAAGAAAAGAAAACAAATAGAAGAATATGCTTATGCAGTATTCTATACAGTATATATATCAAGAAAAATATCTCTAAATTTAAACTTCTATAATAAGTATCATTAAAATTACTGTTATGAGCTTAAATTTATCAAAATTTGCTCTTAAACTTTTTGTGTATTTTGAAAACATTTTTAGAATATATTTTTCCACATTAATTTTGTTTTAATGTAAAAGAAATTTTAAAATTATATTTAAACAGAAAAGAAAAAAATTTTTGAATATTTGTAAACTGGAGCCAAATTTAAAGAATAAATTTTGATAAATTTTAAGCTCTTCATAGAAATTTTAATAATCCTCATTACCGAAGTGTCATAAATTTAGAGATTTTTCTTGATTACTCATACATTATCATTTTGCGGAAAGCAAACGCTGAACTATTTAATATCGTTTCTGCAATATTCTGTACTGTATAGGCGAAATTATGAGCGATGATTAATATCTAATGAGCTACTTACAATATATCAATGTATCTATATAATCCGGTATACTTAACAGTTCTCACGATATGAATGGTAATTTCAATAATTTAACATTGTTTTAAGATTTAAATGTATGTTTTAAAATTTGTTTGCTGTTGTTATCTTTTCCTATAGAATATTAAAATTTGGCAATTAAAATTGTTAACAACTTGATAGGAATTAACTTGATAGGAATATAAATTTCGCTTTTGATCATTTAGCAAAAATCTTTTAAAATGAATACCAATTATTATTAAAATAATTCTTCGTTTCGTCATTAATTTTAATGAATATTTCAAACTAAAAAATGAAAAAGATCAAACGATTTTATTCGTCTTTCTTTGTATTTTTAGCTATAAAAATATTTTTTTGAATCAGTTTTTGGAGATATTTCCTATCTAAACTAACAATTGCTGTTCTTACAATGTCATCCGATATAAACCGCCAATTTTTACCAACATAATATAGCTGTATTAGGAGTTTACTGTATTCCTATGTAAAGGATTGATAAAACGATGTTTTCCTTTCTTAGCTCTAGACAAAATACCAAAAATGAGAATTATTACGTTTGACAGATGTTCTGTCTTGAAATTTAAGAAGATAAGATTGGAAAATTGGAAAAATAAAATTTTGAAAATCTTTGAAAGGAACGTACTTCTCTCGACTTTAGGCTTTTATATATAGAACTTCTTATAGGGTTTCGAAACAAAATGAACAAAATAATTTAAAGAAAACAAGTATGAAACAATTTATTTAATAATCATAACTTAAACCATTTAAAGTTACTATTAAAAAATCTTCAAAATTAGTTTTATTATAAAAATGAAGATATTCTTAATGACATGTTCTATAAAAAATTTTCACATAAAAAAAATCGTTAAAAAAATATTCTTGACATTTTTATTGGAATTTTAAAGCATCAAAATCACTTCTATAAAATAAATAAATTTAATAAATTTAAAAAAAAAAATTATATTTAGAAATTTTCATTGACCCATGGAGATTTTATTTTAACTAGTTTCAGAAGTAATTAATTCAACTCCTGATCCATTTTAACTCTTTATAGGAACATAAAAATCAAAATTGCCATTTACAGACTGTTAATGACTATAAACTATGTCTACAACTTTTAAGAACTAATATCTCTTAAAAGTTCAAAGATTATAAAAATTAATTCTTTCGTGCAGGATTGCCAAGAAATGAAATTATAACTAGATAATAAATTTTATATATTTTCTTCGAGGTATTACTTTTGTACAGTTTTCAATCAGATAAAACATCAAAACTCGATGTTTTTAAATTTATCAAGACAGATTTATATATTTTATTTTGTAACAGTCATTTTTATAAATATATAAAAAATTAGTATCTTCTAGGTCTCTGCAATCGTAAAATCCAAACAGCTAATTAGACCTAATCAGCTAGTTAGTCTAATTAGCTGGTTATTTGGATTTTAATAAACATGCATTTAACAGTATATTTATTTTAGTTATTTAATTGCAAGATTAAATTTTTAAATCAGTAAACATAGCTAAAAATTCGGTTTCAAATCGTAATAAAAATTAAAAAATGAAAATTTTCAGTTTTTTTTCTATATATTCAGCATTTGAAAATATTATTTTAAAGCAAATTCCTTTAAAATAAGATTTTCTAACCAAAGATAGAGAAAAGAATCGATCAGTCACAAAATATCATTATATACTTTTTATTTCTTCCATTTTTTAAATAAAATTTGTTACATAAAAGAGTATAAATAAAATACAATCAGAAATACATCACATAGAGAAAACAAGTATTGAATAACTGAAAAATCACCATGTTCTCTCGAAAAACAAGCTGCTGTTATTATAAAAACGACTGTACACAATGCAACAGTTCGTAAAAAATAAGTAATATTCAATAAAAAGCACTTTTTTTTAGACATCAAAAATCACTTGACGGCATATACTGTATCAGAAGACAGCAAACACTTTTATTATCTCAATTTGCACACCAAATGTGCAATATAACTTTTAGTAACAATTACCACAATTTTGTATTTAGTAGTAAGCACTCTTTTATGAAAATTTTATTCTATTGAATGTGTATTATATATATGTGTATATATATATATATATATTTCTGTATATGTATATATTTTGTGATCTACCTTTCTTAAGCAGATATAGTAGAAGATTAAAAATATTCTTCCTTTTTCGCTCCTTATAACTTGATAAGAATTCTTGACTATCTGGCTGGAGTCAACTTTTTGAAAATTCAGTCAATGGTTATACTTGAATTAAGGCATAATTCTCTCTCTTGTGGAGCCCAACAACTTGATTTTTTTAATTAAAACAAATTACGTCGAAATGATCATTTGACAGCACCTCATATATAGAAAATAATGTGCGAAAGATTCTTCAGACTTCTGTGCCTTCCAGAGCACCTTCATCGTATCCTTCATCCGGTGAACAACAATGCATATCGTGGGAGAGAGAAAGATATGCATTATTTGGTAAAACCAATGGGCTTCTCTTCCAATTGTTATGGACAGGACTAGTATAGCTATGGTAGCTCTCATCTCGAAACGATCCTGTATCACTTGGCTCTGCGTGTGTTCTGTCTGAGTATTCTATCTCATTCAAGTAGTGTGGAACATAATGGGTTGAAGGTACATAACGACCGGCTCTATTATTCAACCATTCAATCTCGTTCGACTTTAACTTATTCATACTCCACGTTTCTTCTGAATCTACGTGGTTGCTGGGCTTTTGTGGGGAAGGGCCGTCAATTTCCATGGCTCTACTGACGAGGTCCGGTGTTTGTTGATCTGATCCATAACCACTGCTACCAGTTTCACGTCTTAAATGCTTATCGTTTGCTGTAATTTCTTTATCGCCTTTAACTTCTACAGAATTTTGTTTGACATAAGCTAAATGCTTTAAAAAACCTACTCCTCCTAATTTGTTATCCGTCGATGATAGAACCTTTCTTCTCACAGCCACAATGCACACTAAAACTATAATTAAAATAACAAAAAGAAAAATTCCGACCACGAATCCTGCAATCTGTGCTTTACTCCAACCAATCGATGGAAGTTGAGGCAAGACAACTGATAAAGTGATGTTTGCTACCGTTGTACCTGCTGAGTTTGTTGCTTCACAAGTATAAACACCCGAATCCTCTTCCGAAACTCTGATAACAGTCAGTCTGGTATTTTTGATATCATCTTCCATTTCTTCTTCCAATAAATATTTTTCATTCCACGCAAATATAACAGATCCATTGTTAATATCTATACTATTAACTGTCCATGATATTGTAGCTTCTGGAGTAGATTCTATTTGACATTCTAAAGTTCCATTCTGATATCTTTGGACTTGGACGTCTTCTTCACAATGAATGATAGGCGGGCAACTAAAATCATCAAGTTTTAGATTATTCCATGTTTTACCACGATTACGAATCGGAAGATCACATATTGGAGGAATGTCGAGTGGAATATTATTTCTTATCATCCATTCTCTTACACCACGCAGATTACAATCGCAATACCAAGGATTCTTCTGAAGATTCAATCCGTATAATTTTTCAAATGGTTTCACAACTAGAACCGATAATGTTTTTATCTTATTATCATCCAAGTAGAGAAATTCTAAATTTTTTAAATCCTTGAAAGCTTCAGGTTCAATGGTATGAATTTCACAACTGCTAAGTTCAAGAGATGTTAAATGAGGTAGTGAATTAAAGGTACCATTACTTATCCTTTGGATGGGATTTCTACTCAACTGTAAGCGACGGAGCAATGGGAAGTCTTTGAAAATTTGAGCTGGAATTTCATTGAGTAGATTTTCACTCAAATACAATTCGACCAGATTAGTTACCTGGTAAAAAGCGTCGTCCGCTATTTCTCTTAAATTACATCTGGTGATGTAAATTTTTTGCAAGTTTGTGAGACCATTCTCCAGAAATACTCTGGTTGGTAGACTTTTAAGATTATTTCCACTAAGATCGATTACCTGTACGACATTCTGTATCCCTGACGGTATGGACGTCAGAGATTTATTAATACACTCTACTGTCTGTTTTCCATTTTTCCACTTACACAAACAAACACTTGGACATCGGGAATTGCTTGTATCTGCGGGCGCTATCAGTAATACCAACAGTGCTCCTAAAGACATAATCCAATTGATCGATGCCATCTCACAACCGACTTCGAATATCGACATACAAGGTGCTGAGGGACCTATACCGTTGAGGATAAATGGATGGATGAGTATGTCTTTCTCACTCGCCGAACGTATGCTTTTCTTTCAACACCACACTTTGCTTTTTGTCCCCGTGGACTAGGAATGTTTGATCATCTGAGAGCTAGTTCTCCCTACTTCTTACATATCTCTCCATAATATAAGTATTTAGATGATAAATTCCGAAATCCGGATCACCTATCAAAGAAAAAATGAATTAACTTTACTCATAAACATCTTTCATCTCATCAGACGACAATAAATTAAATTGGCAAAAAATAAATGTAAGAGGTAATACATCTCTATAATTAATTAACAGAAAAATGCATTGTAAGAATGTTTATCAGTTTGATTAATTTTATCAAGCGCTACAAGCAATAATAATAAAAGAAAATAATGCTAAAGAATACATTATACTTAAATATTAAAGAGAAGTTTTTAATATTTAAATGTAATTAAACCATTCAATGACCCTATTTAAATTATAAGTCATCAAGCTCCGCCCTATCTCTACAGACGCATAAAAGTGTGAAGATAGAGCTCCGCCCAATTTCCCTTGGGATCGTTTCATATATTGATGCTTCTTAAACCATTTAATAAGGTATGTTTTTAATGAAACTTTGATTATTTATAGATAGAATGTATCAAGTTTCAGGTTTTTAAATATAAAGGAAAACAGAGAAAGATTGATGATTATCTAAGAAAGCGAAAATAACGATTATCATTTATGAATTCCTGAATAACTGAGTCAATTTGATATTATCTATTGTTCCCAATACTGCATCAGGAATTTTGCAATTAAGATACTGTATCTGACATGTTAGCTTTACGATTGTTACAGAATTATAAATAGATATTTCACTAGTTGTTGTTCGAAATTAGTCTCAAATTACTCTTCATTAATAAGCTAATTTTAGATCTTGGTTACAAATGTAATTTTATCTTTTATTGGATTATTATTAAAATTTTTAAGAAAATGATTAAAATTCGTCTTATATCCTTTGTCTTAATAAAACCAATTTGGTGAAAATATTAATCATCATGTGTTCTTAATTATTATATTTATGATTCATGAATGATGACTCATAATATTATTTTCCATATGTCACTATCTACAATTCTGGACAATATTTCTCTAAAAATAATCAGTTCAATTGCAATATAATAAATTTTTAAATATTTCCAATTTATAAAATTAGATTTTTTTAAACTTTAACATATTTTTTAAATTGAATTTTGAGTAAATATTAGATTTAAATTTTTAATTCGTATCATTTCTTACTTGTTTTTTACCATAAGCCACAGAGAGAATTTAATTAAAAATAAAATACCCTCATTTAATATATAAAATTAAATCTTTCATTCAAATCGTTAAATGATAAACAATGATGATAGAATGAAAGTTAAATAAGATAATAACACTTTTAAACTATGCTAATAAATTATTCATACTGTTTAATCTCTCTTCTAGAATAAAGATCCGGGTTCGAATC
>WUQG02234636.1:0-20870 GCA_011317285.2 Androctonus mauritanicus
ATTACGAGTGTCAGTATAAAAATTAAAATGAAAGAAATTAATTTTCATTAGTTAATTTTTTATGACGATTACGAGTGATCAATATCAACATTTAAAATAGAAGAAATTAACGATTTCTATTAATCTATTTATGTCGATTACGAGTAATCGGTACCGAAATTAAAATGAAAAAAAAAATTAACAATTTTCATTTAATTATTCATTTTATGTCGATTACGAGTGATCAATATCAAAATTAAAATGAAAGAAATTAACAATTTTCCTTAATTATCCTTTTTTTATATCGATTACGCGTGATCAATAACATAATTAAAATGAAAGAAATTAACAATTCTTCTTAATTATCCTTTTTATGTCGATTACGAGTGATCAGTATCATAATTAAAACGAGAGATATTAACAACAATTTTTCTTAATTACCCTTTTTATGTCGATTACAAAGATCACTATAAAAATTAAAATGAAAAAATTAACAATTTTCATTAGTTGTTTTTATGTCGATTACGAGTGATCAATATCAGCATTAAAATGAAAGAAATTAACAATTTTCATTACTTAATTTTTTATTATTATGACAGTTATTAATATTCTATTTTGAAACTAAAATACACGTAAATAAATTAAAACATTCGCGTTTTGAATAGAATCTAAATCGACGGCTTTAATTGAATTTTCCTGTTATTAAACGTTAACACAACTAAAACCTATGTAATTATGATTAAATTTATCATGATATCATTTTATTCCTTTAAATTGTCAAAACAGATGTTTTAAAATGATAATTTATTCATCGTTTTCCAAAGGGTTTCTGATAACTAAAAGGACAGCTATTGTACACTTGTCAAAGAGGAACAGTGCCACCCGCCATTGTATGTCAAAAGTAGATGCGATTTAGGGTGTAGACTTATCATTAACGACATTCGTCCTTAATCTAAAAATAAAAACCGTAACTAAATAAGGACAACACTTATAGCGTAATTCCAATTCTCTAAAGTATCTGGGCAAATTAAAAAGAAACAAAAATAATCTTTTAATACTTTGTACAACAAGAACGAGATTGGAAAAACTCCAAGTGTCCATTTAAACAGTTGTAACTTCTAATGGAAATATTAGAAGAGGAGGATTTTTCTTACGTAATTACTTACAATGGACACAATTGTTTTTAATTGTTTAGGAACTGGAAATTATTAACATTAGTTGATCTCGATCAGTAAAAATAATACTGACCAGTAGAGCTTAGTGGGTTTGGACAGATGTCTGTCTCAAAACCCAGTAGCAGCACGTGTCTATTGTTTGATTCTCCCAACCAGGGCAGCTGCAATCCCTGGAGTTATCCCCCTAAATTTCGTCAACAGTCCAACGGACACAGTAAGTGCTCTTTGCAGAATCTTATCCGTTTTTAAGAATTCTACGTTTTTACGGACTTTTCTAACAACCTTAATGTCAATATAATAGAAGGATTGTGTCTGGTGAAGAGGAAAAATTGCTGGAACGGCTACAAATCTGGCCGATATCCAATCTTGAGAATTTTTAGGAGAAATGCATAACACGTGTGACTGGATATAAGTTGCGCTAGCTATTTTTAGATCGGTTAGAGTTGTCACCAATAGTCACACCTCCCCAGTCGAAGTTTTGACAGTTAAAGCTGTTCACGGACGGATACGACCCGGTAGCGTATGTGCTAATTGTCTGAAAAATTCTTCATTTGATAGTTACAGACCGTGATCAACGGTCGGTTGACGTCAGTAACTACTCAGAGCGCAGGCGTAGTTATAGCAAACAGCACGTGTCACGACAATCCTGAGTCAGTTGTCTAGACCGTAATGGTGGCTATCGGATAGAAAGTTGGTTCTCAACTAAAATGCTTAGTGTACTAATGGGTTTTTGGACAAAGATATCTATCAACCCGTCCGCATTAAGAGATGAATGAAGTTAATGTGATAAAGATTCTAATAAGGGGGTGAGAACTGACGATTAACTTTTTCCTGATCTTTTTTGCACAACTAGTTATTGGTAAGTAATTGAAATTCTCGACTGTGTTCCTTTATTCGTCATATACTTTACTATCCATTTTTCATCGTTACGTCTTTTATTCTTTTTTTTTATGAAATTTATATGAAAAAATGATAAATGCTCTTTTAACCGAAAATGATAGCTGGTAAGTCACTTACCGATTTTTCTTTTGTGATCCTTTAAGTGATTTTTATATATACATTCCTTCCGTTTTCTGATTGAACTAACACACGCCACTGTTTAAAAAGTACTTTCTAAAGCTTTTTTTTTATTACAGCAAAAAAAAAAAAATTATATTTTTAGCGAACTATCACCGCTTTGTTGATTTTTTTGTTTTGTTTTGTTTAACTCTTAACCTAACTGCGCCTCTGCCTAATTTTTAAACAATACACGACACGGAAGAAGCGTGATAAAGCCACGTGACAGTAGGCAGGGGGAGACGGTCACGTGAATCCTACATTGCTATTTTAAAATTTAATTTTGGTCGGTATCGAATTTTCGAAGACCTTTTATTTTTATTATTTTTTTTTTCTGGAATTTTCCGGATCGAAATTTTGACTCCTTTAAACTTTTGACCCAGTTTTTAAAGTGAAAATTCTAACGCTAAAATCGTCGTTTCTTTTGTGTGTGTGTGTGTTTGTACATATGTGTTGTATGTGTCCTATGTGGCCAAAAATTCTTTGGCTTCTATAAAAGAAAATTTTCCTCCTTCTCTAATTTCGCCTGCGGTCGTATTTATTACAGTTCCACAGAGAATAAGCTCATGTAAAAAACACAAAGTCGGTTAACAACAAATTGCACCCGTAAAGAGGGCATTCCCTGCATACATTACTGTCAATAGGAAAAGTGCAGTGATCAAAGGATCTTCCCCTCGCTCTCTCTCCTGAGTCACGTGATCGACAAACCGGTCTCGAAATCAAGCAATTTACTCAGTTTTCGTCACCCGATCAATCTTCCTAAATAATGACTATACATTAAGCAAAACCAGTAAGTCTATATTAACTTTATTTTTTGCTGTTTTAATTACGAAAACTTCCTTTTTTACTCTTTTGCATTGTTGTTTATTTTTATCTGATTCCATTTATCTCTATGTGGTCTTTGTGTAACGCTGATCGCCACTCTGTATCAAAAGTTGATTTACGAGGTCCTTTAGCGAAATGTTTTCGTCCTGACAGATTTATAAACATTGCAAAAGTATAGCAAACCAATTTTCTGATTGGATTAAACTCGGTCAATCCATTGTTACCAGAATACTCATTCCTTCGTCTTTAGATATATTTATATACGTTATATATATATATATGTTTATGTGTCTTAGTAATTATAATGAATTTTATCCCTCGAGTATTTATTCTTACAAACCAATAATATTTTTTTAAGCGTTGTCGATTGGCAATCACGCAATCGATATATAACTCTCAGGCTAAAGCTATTAAAATCGCTAATCGTTTCATCAGTTTCTAGGATATGAATCTCTAGA
Organism: Androctonus mauritanicus; assembly: GCA_011317285.2. Classification (NCBI taxonomy): domain Eukaryota; kingdom Metazoa; phylum Arthropoda; class Arachnida; order Scorpiones; family Buthidae; genus Androctonus; species Androctonus mauritanicus. Next base: position 3,494 of record WUQG02234636.1, read on the forward strand.
GACTATCGATTCTCGTTTGATCGGTCGAATAAACTACTCTGGAGTATTAAAATTCGAAAAAGACGAATTTTTCTTTCTTTTTTTTTTATACTTTTTTTTTTTGTGTGTTCCGTCAATCGTCCCTTAGCATCTTTTATCACGAGAAGACATTTGGTCCCTAGGCGCGACGTCGCTATATAACTCGCTACCATTTACTCTTCAGCGACTGAAAATTGTCGTTTAACTCATCCGATTCTCGAAAATGTAATGTTAGGTTGTTGTATCTTCTAAAACTTTAGTACAAAAAAAAAAAAAAAAAATAAGAAAAGCTGTCGATTGTTAGGTCGGTATTCTTCGTTTTTATCTCCCCCTCTTCAAGTTTCCAATTCTGGCAGTAGTCCAAATGGTGTAGTTTGATCATATCACTTGCCGGAAGAACCAGTGTTAAAAAGTTAGAACTGACAGATGAGTAGTTAAACGCCTTCTCTGTCATGTCTCTAAATATCATATTGTACACGTTATGTTTGTTTTCCTCGTTTAGAAACGAGCATACGTATATCTACATCTGATAGAACGAAAACAAATGCGCTTAATGAATTTTTATGAATCGCTTTCGTAACGTATCTCGATAACTAATTCGGCTAAGAATGTAAGAACATAACATAACATAGAACCATCATCTTCCGAGAAAACGTTGAATTGTGTTTAACAGGGAGGAGCTGGTCTATATATAGAATTCGATGCAATCTCCTCTCAGCGTACTTCTTAAGAAAACAAACAGATTGATATAGATGCCATTATCAAAAGTGACCGAGATTATACAAATCTTTTCCAACATTTTATACTAAAGTAGGTTATTACATCAATAGTTTAAGTCCAATTCGGAATTTTCCTAACAAAAATCAACAATCCAAACTCATCTGTGCGATTAAATATTGATTTGCAGAGGAGAAAGTCATTGGTTTATTCTAATATCTTACTATTCTTATCTGTATCTGTCATCAGATTTAAATAAATCAAACGAATGCTAAAAATAGTTGTTTTTTTTCTCTCTCTAAGAAAGTCATTATAATCGCTCAGTTTTTCGTAACAGTTTGATGGGTTTATTTGGCAAACAATTTTTATATATATAAACTTATATAGAAAGATTTATATATAATTGGATTTGGTGATTGCTTTACAACTCTGCATGATACCGAAAACTAACTAAAAGGGAGTAAATCCTCTGCTTGGGAGAAGTTTCATTTATCTTTATAAATTTGTTATTCTAAGGTCAAACCTGTCAATGGCCTGAAGGCCGTTATAGACTTAAGGCTATTTGGCGAACAGTGTATCGCTTGTGCAAGTTTTTAATGACTTCGGCTGGTTGTTCTTAACAAATGGGAATGTTTACTCGGAATTAAACTTTTATGTTGCATTAAAATATCTTAAAACTGTACAAAAATGTGTAGCTTTTGTTAAAAAATTCCATTCTTTACACATTCTGTTAGAATGTGCCCGGAGTACTCACATACCTGTCCCCTTCAGGTCTCCATATCTTACTCTGCCATCTTTTTTATGTGGCAGTTTGCGAACGGGAGGGTCGGTTAAAAAAAAAAAAAAAAAAAACGTTTTGTACGATATTATCGGTGAAAGATCAAATTAAATCGTTTCAAAAATACAAAAGGCACTGATAAGTTTATCTAAATATTTTTGATTTTTAAGCTATTTAGCTTACAAGTTGTTCGTTATATTTATAGACATTCGATTATGCACATTAGTTACTGTTATGAACGTTTGGTGGTGCTCTTCGGTCACACCCACCAACTCGCTGCCATTTTTTTTTTTTTTTATTCTATTATCTTCAGTATCAGAGTTATTTTCTAACAAATCGCTTGTCCTCCCAACTGACACTTTTATAAAGATTCAGAAATATTTTCAGTAGCAAACCTTGCAGATTTTTTTCATTTCTATCCAGAGAATATCTCTCTTTTTTTTTTATTTCCTCTTTTAGACTCTAAATGAGATAGAAAAGTATAATATCGAACGAGTTTTACGACGTCGATGTATGGTTTCTTTTAAAAGTTACGACCGAGATTGTGGTTTAATGTTTTTCTATTTGGAACATAATAAAAATTCCCCTTAATATATACATATATTCTCTAAAAAATTACTAATCTTTTGTTATAATTTTGAAAAAGTTGCTGATTTTTAACGTCGCGAATGATTTACTACGTCTGATTGATTCTTGTCTAGCGTACAATCGCCATAATGCGCATAAATTGACATTTTTTATGCGGTGTAAAGAGCGTAAAATTTAATTTTATGCTAATTAACATCAGTAGTTAATATGCAAATTGATTTTTATGCAACTTCATGAATGTCATATATAATGACGCTATAGCGAATATGTTACAAGAAGTTCAATTGTCATGCAAATCTTGATACTCGTATTGAGTTCTACTCTATTTATATCTCAGTAACGAATACCTTGATTGATTCTTATGCAGTTTTCGGGGTTATAAACCCGTAATAATGAACTTACTGAATGATTTTTATGCAGCTTTATCGATGTTCACGCATTTGACTTTCATGCAACTGACACTATCGATGGATGATCGCATCTAAATGGATAACCGAAAATAAAAAAATCTAAGAAAGGAAAATGTTATTTTAGGTGGCGAAAAAAAAACGTTAAAAAGAAAACAAATTATACGACTCTTTTATACCGTTTTAATGATGTTTGTACATTAGGAATGGTCAGAAACTAAGCTATTCCCAACTTACTACTTTGGCAGCAACTTTAACACGATTGGAACTTTGTCAGTGTCTGTTCTGGAGCAGTTGATGTCAATCACTCGAAAACTTTCTCCATCCATCCTTAATCGATTAAAAATTACGCAATATTAAATGGAGTTTGTTTGTTTTAATTAGCGAGCGGTGTATGGAAGTCTAAAAATGTTCTTAAATATTAAAAAAAATATATTTTTATTTAAAAAAATAGAATGCCTCATCAAAGAAGATATGCGTCTGCCCATTTTTATGCTATTTAATCTTCTAATAGCGTGCACGTGGTTTATTGTTCGTTGTAACCACACGCACACCACGACTAGCACAGGACCACCTGCCTTTTACGTTTTGCACTATGAATATGGAGTGTATCCCATCTAAAAAAGAATTTAAGGCACGATATGGATAAGGACGTTGAGCAAGATCGTGACATTTGGGCTACTTGTTGCAGGATAATCCCAATTTGTGGTTGTGTATTGACGTTCGGCCACTGGTTTTAGATGGGAATCAAAATATTTTTTTTTTCTGCTTTGCCGAATTTATTTCTACTTGTTACGGTACCGTATAGAGGAAGTGGTACTTCACCTATACGGTGGCCTCAGACTGGGGTTTACTTAAACATTATAATTCTTGTAAAACTTTCTGTAGAATGTTTGTTCAGTTAATAAATACCTCGTTTCTGACGTCTTCATTCGTCCTATTCACTACGGGGTACGTTATGTTATAATAAAAAACGAGATCAGTTGTCATTGCGGCTGGATGTCTGTCATTAGTATAGAAGAGAAATAATGAGTCGTCTCCACCTCGATCACGTGATTTGGCATTTGTAAGTACGTGTATGTGTGTGGCCCGCTTTCCCTCTCATCTGGGATCTGCCGAAATTTGTGTACGTGGTCCAGACCTGCTTGCACTCTCGAACAATCGGCTTTGCTTTGTCGGGATTGCAGTTCGGGGACCGGATGCAGCTGGTGAGTGTGAAGTAAGGACGGGATATCTTTCCAAGAAAAAGTTAATATTCGGTGCAGTTTATACAGGTGTGCTGCGATGCCGACTCATTTTTTTTTTATTATTATTATTAATTCTGGTAAATTTTCTCGTTTAGCGTATACCGAGCGATGTTTATCTGGTTTATAATCTTAAATGTGTATATCCGAATTTTACTCATCTGCTGTCACTTGGTTCAATACTGGAGTTGTCTTAGAATTTTAGCGAGGTTTTTTTTTCCTGTTTGCATGCTTATCGCTATTTCTTGCAATCGGTAAAAATTGAATTGGGTCCGTGATGGTAATGATCTGATAGGGTGTTATGTGCGAACGTGTACCGTCCCGAGACGTTCCCCCCACGATTTACAGCCAAGTGCACCTGCTCTCTTACTTCACGAAGTACTGCACACGTGACTGACCGAAAGGATGAGAAACTGGGAGAAAGGATCAGATAGCGTGCAGACCAGAAAAAAGGGCAAGGTCCATTGAAGACAACGGAAGTTTCAAACGGCTCAATAGCCACTGACTGACATCAGAGGCGATTCTATACATTCTTCATAACAAGAATTTTATCAGCTGATCTTGCTGATGTTACACACTTAATTCTTGCATCTTAGATTAATCTAAAATGCATATTAATCGTTTCATCCCCTAATTACACTTAATAAAATTGCTTAACGATTTTTTTTTTGTTGTTGTTATTTATTTAATTTGTATGAAAATTGAAACAGGTGTCTTATGTCAACAGGTCATCAGAAGAAAGATGTTTCAGGGTGTAGTTCTTCTAGTCGTCTTAGCAGCCACTTCTATGGCCGAATTGACAGCCGATTCTTATATCGAAATGTCTGGAAACGAAATTTATAGAGAGAGAATCAAACAAGAACCGTAAGTTATCACCAAAAATTACGATTTATGTTTATTATTTTTATTTTCTGAAAACCTTATTCTCTTTCTGTTTTTGAAATATTTAAAGCTATAAAATATATATATATATACATTTAAGATGTAAACAACGCGGCGATTGAATAGAATTTTAAACCGTTAAACGCAATTAATCTGTCGATTTCTACATCACCGTGTATTGACGATTTGCTAGTTCTTTATGTTGTTTCTAACTTTCATCGAAAATATTTTAATTTTATTAATTTTTTTAATAAAGTTCTCTAAATTACTAGAGGCTGTAATTTTTACTGAACTATCAGATTTTTATCTCGGAAAAAAATCGAAAGTTTAAATAAAATGTTCGATAAGCAGTTTTAAAGTAACTAAGAATATTTTTTTAGTTTCCTTCAATGATACATTTTAGATTTTTTGAAAAATTCTATTTGTTAAGATATAATTTTTCTCTATTATTATTTATTACTTTATTTTTTGTAGAATTGCATCTTTAACCATTAAGATAAAAAAATCGTATGAAAGATTTAGTAACTTTAACGATAGAATTTGTTTTTTAAAAATTCAAAATGCAGTATAAATTTACAGATTATTAACCTATATTTTATATATAAGTGATTTATATATATATATATGAATAATAACAAAAATTTCTGGATGATGATAATAGCACACACATACTATTATGATTAAAGTTATCATAATTTTTCACTTTCAATGACCTCGTTACTGTTTTTTTTTCTTTTGGTTTATTTGAACGTCTCTTTGGATCACTTTTCCCATTGCCCTCAATCTCGTCCTTCTAGGTCGAAGAACAATTTCAGGCTCTGGTTTTCGTACATAATTTACAACTCTACATTTCTCTCCTGAGACGAGCTCTTTGTGGTTTAAGCACTTCGTAATCATCCTTTTTTATTTTATCACTGATTTTCCGTTTTACTATCCAAGTGATTTGTTTCTTCTATTTACCTATCGTATTGTTCTCTCCAACGAACTTTTATTCCTGGAAAACTTTTGATGGATATTATTCTCTAATGACTAGATCGTATTATCATACTTCCTGCTTTAATTTTATTTGTTATAAGCCAGGATTTATACTTGATCGAGCATTAAGTCTTCTCACAATTCGTTCTATAAATGATCACGAATTTTTTTTTTTGTGGCGACTTTTAATAACTCTCTTTTTTTATTTTTTTTCTTCCTTAAATGTCTCATTTATTTTGGCGTGATTCAACTCTTTATTTTATATTCTATATGCATAAAGTATAACTGATACAGGTTATGTCTACATAATACTTATGACCAGTGCCGGATTAATTACATAAAAGGCCCTAGGCACTAGAATTCTTCGGGGCCCTTCTTAGAACAAAATGTGCTATATATATATAGCACATTTTCTTCTAAGGGCAATAAGAACTAAGAACTTCTAAGGGCCAAAGATATATATAGCACTTTTCTTATATATATATATATATATGTATAAGAAAAGAAAGTATAAGAAAGTATAAAGAATAGCCTATGCTTTTGATTAAATTATAAATATTTTATTATTAATTAAACTTTGAAATAACGTTATATAGACATCATCACAATTTGGAAAGAGACTACAGCAGTAGACTAACAAAACTATACAATAATCTATACAAGAGTATATAATGTCTTTAGAAAGCTTTTTTTCTGTATTTGCAAACAAAAATCATTGATGATGTCATCAAAATCGATTTCGCATAAAAATTTCTAGAGCCACTTCATTAATTCATTTTTTATTATTGTTCAATTAAAAAAAATTAATTTTCCGGGGGCCCTAAATTATCGGGGGCCCCAGGCTAGTGCCTAGATGTGCCTATTGGGTAATCCACCACTGCTTATGACACGAATTATCTCCATTCCTTGCAGCTTACAACGTAGGAAGTGGAAGTTGTAAAATATATTTGAGATGCTTGAACGACTAGACATATTGTATCACTTGAACAGTTGAATGCAAGAAAATTCAACTATAGTTCATATTTGTTATATTAAAAAGAAAACTGTGAAATCTGTTGATTGTTTCTTGATTTTTCGTAATATTTTACTGAAGATCTCCAATCACTAATCAGATAACTTCTTGTAAGTTCTTCAAACACGATTACAGATGAATAAAAGTTTCATACCTCTAAAACATGATTTCCACAATGATTTGCTAATAAAATTTAATTTTTCCTAAATTTCTTGAATTATCTATTATGCCATATGATAATTTGGATATTTATTTAACTCTACGGTAATCTTGAAATCTCTTTCTTTTGTTTACACGATAAAAATTCATTTTCTGTTTTCTATCATTATTTGATTGACTTATCTTTCATTTGTTTCAGTTATAATATCACAAATAAATCATCTGATTCATTAGATAATCTAACTTCCGTTATTTCTTAGTGAATTTCCATTGAATCTTCAATTTTGTTCATCAATAAAAATGGAACATCAATTCAGAAATTATTCTCGAATAATTTCTGAATTGCTATTCTGTAATTTCTGTATTAAGTGATCAATCGTGCAAACATTGATCACTTAATACTAAATTTCTTATTTGTTTTAATAAACATCAAATTTGGCAATTTGAATCTTTCCATAATAGTGATTTCACGATATTGTTGTTTATTATTAAAAGGATATGTTCAACAACAAAAGCAAATATTAGATATTTATTGTAAGATAAATAATTCTATACCTGGTAATTTTATCCTTTTTCCAAGTCCTTGAATGAATTTATTATATTTTACAAATGGTCCTTAGGAAGACCCCTTTTTTAAGAGATGACGCCACATTCCACTCAGTAAGAGTAGTAAGTGGCGGGCGAAACAAGCCCTTCCACAGGTTGCCCACCCTGCGAAGGGGTCAGTCGGATTGTGGAAGACGGGGATCGACGGACGGTCCCATGATAAATATTTTCAAGTGATGGGACCCGAGACTCGAACCCGGGTCCTTCAGAATGGAAAGCGTTTCCATGCGGCCAATCCGACCGACTTAGGAAGACCATTCATTTTCTTAAGAAGTGAACATATAAACATCTTTGCAAGTGGTTCTCCTAGAGTATTATTCCTAATTGAAGGCATTCTTCTTTTATCCATTTACTTAAACTCCCAAGGGCTCATTTTTTTGTATTTTTCCATTGTCTCAACAAAAACAAAAATAACAAAAACGCAGAACCAATTAATCTATATCTAATAGTTCTTTTCTTTGAATTATTCTTAATAATCGTGGCGTCTAAATTTATTACTTCGTTTTCAATTTTGTTATCTGATTGCTTGACCATAATTTTGTTTTACAATGAAAAATCAACCATATTTGGTATGTCATGATAAAGAGTTGTAAATGTATTCCATTCACTTCGATCGAAAATACTTTAAGCATCTCGTATAATTGTCGTAAGTAGAAAATATGCATATGATATTTATCCATATTTCCATATACTAAATACCAATCAAACAACATTTTATAATGGCATGTTGAGTATCAAAAATGTAAGATATATCCAACTTTCAGGATCAAATTTCATTAAATCTTAATTAAACCTTCCTTATCTGAAACTTTTGAAATATTTTTATATAAAATTTGTATAAAACTAGATCGATTATTTTCTGATACAGGTAACTAAACGAATTTTGTACAGAAGTCTTAACTTTTTTGTAGAATTTTCATGATGATGATTGTAGGAAATGGAGGGTTTTAAACAGCCTTACCACTGCGAACAACCAGTGATCTATTGTGCATCCCTAATAGAATCATCCTGTAAGAAGTTCCGTCTTACAAAAGAATATCTTCAATGGAACTATAAAAAGATCTTCCGGTGCAGAAAAATTCAATCCTAGAAGATCATACATTAGCCCTGAAAGGGCCACTCATTCACATAAAATGTGAAGAGGCTTTTCATCTTCCCCCTGCATCTTTTACAATTGGGACTATCAGCAATCCCAATTAAGTGAAGATGCCTTCTGAGATGAAAGTATCCTGTAAGGAACCCTATAACAGTTTTAGCTTGATTTTTATGCAATGCAAGCAGCTCTTTAGTTTTTTATAATAAAGAATATAAAATAAGAGCCTTTTCTTGCCTTACTCCAGCAACAAACCTCCAATGGGAAAGGTGCTGAGCTACAAATCAGTTACTGACCATCTGCCCAAATGCATCTAATCTGATGCATTTTGGACAGGCTCAGGTTTAATAAAGGAATAAAAAGGCCTTCCTTAGCCAATCTATCTCCGACTTCATTGCCCTCAATTCCCTTGTTTCCTGGCTCCCAAACAAGTTGAACCCTGTTCCTGGTAGCCAGTTCCACAATGAGATGACGACATTACCGTATAAGCTTTGAAGTAAATAGAATTTTCATAGTCATCGTTTTGTTCTTACTTGTTAGTAATCTAATTCTATATCTTCCTTCGAGTGAGAATCTCGTCTTGCTTCTTCATTGAAGTGATGATTTCGTTTCTCTTTATTTTCCAATCTTAACTATTCATTTCAAAATGAGTTTTATTTATTATTATACTTTTTCTATCGCTATCATATTTAAATTACCAGAATTGATATAAGTCACGATCCGAAATATTAATATAGATATAATTACAGGAAAACCTGTGCTAGGTGGCCAGCTTTCGGTGGCTGAGATTGTGGCCACCAAGCACAGGTTGGCCACCAGACAAATTAGCTAAAAATTTATTTATTAAACATCAAAGTTTAAAATACAAAGTTTATGACACAGTTTCACATTGTTAGTTAAATTTAAGGAAAAAAATCACTAATTAATGTCTGTTTTCGGGATATTTTCACTTTAGAATGCTCAGCTGATAGAAGATCTACAGCCCATCTGGCATTTAATCAAAACACCATTTGCTGGCCACCTAGTAGATGTTGCACATAAAGTGCCAAAATTAAATATGACTGGCCATGGCCACGGAATACAGATGGCCATTTTACACAGTTTAAAAATACCGCAATATGCTTGGGCGGATATTAAGGTGGCCACGGCTTGCAGGTTGGCCACTAGCACAGGTTTTCTTGTGATACAATTAATGATCGATATAACTATACAGCATCCGTTTTTTTTTTCCTCATTAAACTCTGTTTTATATAAATTTATATATAACTGCAGAATTAATCGAATTTGGTTCATTTGTAGTCATCTTTTTAGCTTGTTGACTTTGATATGTATCATAGTAGTGCTTTAAGTCTGGCTTTTGTTACCAAATTCATGGACATCATATATTTTTCTTTTATGAACAAACAGCAATGGAATCTTCATTGTCTTTCTGATAAAATTAGTAGATTTCTTCTCTTTTAAAAGAAAATCTGCATTTCTACTTAAACTATCATGTTCATATTTGTATTAAATAATAATCATCATCAGGAATTTTCTTTCATAGTTATTTATTCTGTTTTGGTATATAGGTAGTCAATCGTAGATTTAAATCCATACTTCAAAGATATCTTGAAACGATCTTCTAGCAGATTCTCTGGCCAATTAATTCAATTATCTTACAATCTTTATCATAATAATTTGTCATTTTAATGTTTACATGTATGCAGTAAATTCTTTAAAATTCATTAAAAGTATCACATTAAGAAATGCATTGTTTTACAAAAATACAAGCGCAAAATCGAACAAAAAGATAATTTTTTTTGTTCGATTTTCAGAGAAAAGATTTGAAAACTTAAACATTTATTTTTTGAAATTTTTGATAGTTTAATAAAATGATTCACTCCTATTTTATCACAAAATAGTTAAAACTTACTCAAAGTGTTTTAACGGGTTACAATTTTCATTAAAAGATGCGAAGAAGAAAAAATGTTTACTCTTTTAGAGGTCCATGATAATAAAAAATACTGAAATTAAGCTCGAAAATGCATTATTTATAACCAGTTATACCTTATGTGAATCAGTTATTTATAATTCGATATAAAATACTAATATAATTATGTGATTTCTGTCGATATTGAAATATCATTAAAAATATTGGTTTACGTCGTATCCACAAGAAAACATTTTTTTTTTTTTTTCTTTTTTGAGGATTACTAATTTAAATTAACAGTTTTCCTAGCTTCTGATAATGTGTGTTAATGTTTATAAAATGGCTATCTCTTATTTACACGATTTTACAATTAAAAGTTCATCGCGTGTAACTTGTTCATCCTCATCCCAAAGACCACCCATAGAAAGGTCAAAAGAGGAAGTTATAAAAGAAAGCATCCATACAGTTTAACGAAAATTTTTTACTTCAGAGTCAGCATAAATTTTTGAAGAATTTTTTTTTTTATTTTATTTTATCCTGTGGGTATATTTCTGTACGTAAACATCCTATTGTCTCACCGCTTATTGATGTTTAAAAAATTGATGGGAAGTATAATTATCGGTTTAAGTTTTACACCATGGTGGAGTCACGTTGGACGTGGTCGGTAACTCACTAATTGCAAATAACTAGTGGCATAAATCACGCATCTTACAGCTAAAAAAAACGTTCTAGAATGGATATATCCGAAGGCACATCCTGTTCTCTGGTACTATTTATCTGTCATCGGAAGGACTCGCTTCTACTTTCCACTTGATTGAATTTCATGAGCACTTCCGAATATCTGTAGCTGTTTAAAACTCTTACATCTTCATTTACATTCTGCGGCACAACCTACAATTTATATAAATTTAATTTTTCTTCAGTTTATAAACCTACCAGTAATAACTAACAAGAAAAACAAAATCATGGCGGCGGTTATGGTGCCTAAAGAAAACTATATAACAAATGTTATTGTTCATAAATAAATCGATTTGTAAATATTGATTTGCTGTACAGACTTGGTTACGTGTCGGTAATAGGCTTTTCAATGACTAGTTTGTTCGAATTTTCGTAGTAATGTCTACAATAATAACGACTCTGTTTGAACAACTGTATCAATAGTTCGTGTTACTCACATCTATCCATCAATGTTTTATAATTCTTATGCTCATATCTGTTCTGCAATTCTTAATATATTTTATTTTCCTTCTACAGTGAAAGGAATCGATTTATTTTTTTGATTATCTTAAACTTCTAAATAAAAAAAAAATATATCGAAATCGTTAAGGGCTCGATTTGAATATAACCTAGATACAAAATAGCATTCGACCGAATCGAATGATTGCTCGTTAATAGAGAATTTATACGCAAAAATCTCAAATATTTAAATACGCAAAGCTTAATTAATTATGCTATAATGAATAATCAATTCGTGAATTTCTTGAATTTTAATGTTTTCAGCACTATATGGGTTAATGTAGTGCTTAAAATTTAGCTTGAAAAATGCTACACGATATGTTTCGTGAGTGTAAAGTGACATTTTTAACACGCATATTTTTCGTATTATCTATCTTACTTTTCAATCGAATAGTGATTTTATCCTAGTTTAATAAAGAAAGTATTAACAATACCTGGAAACTCAAGATATGATACTATATGCATTTCAATAAAATATCCGTATTAAAATATATATGTAGGCCTCAGTAACAAATATTTTATATGAGTTCAAAGGATAGAAAAACAAGCAGTTCTAGAGTAATTAACCGAACATATCAGTTATTTCAGAACGATAAAAGATGCGGATTAAAATATCCCATCAATCTGTACTAGATTAGAGTAATTGGTTGCTCAACTTTTGATCTACATCATCACCATTAGAGATACCTGAAAATTTAAACGTCCGCCATTTTTAAATGGATTAATTAATTTTCTTTCAAAATCGGCTTTAATTATCCGACAAATTTACAGAATCTCATAAAATCCGATCGAATAGTTCAAAAGTATTAGGAAGAAAAACGTTCACCCTTTTTAAATAGAGCTACAGTAGTAATAAAATGATGCGTGATCAAAGTCGGCTTCTACGACTCTACTATTCTTCTGAATTTGATAAAAATCCATTAGTTAGTTTGAAATATATTTATAAGCCACACTTTCCTTCTGATATTTTTTCAAAATATAAGATCCAAAACAAAAAATAATGCGAAATGCAATTACAAAATCAGTTATTGCACAACATATCGTGAACCATGCATCTTAAGAGTGGAGATTATCAAATTAAAACATAATGCTGCGTTCATAACCAAATGATCAGCTCACGTACATGACAATCAGTTTTATTTGCGAATGTATTCAGTCTAGAACCATCAATGCTCGAAAGTAAACTTACAAACATTGAAGTTTCTCGCCTAGGTCTTCCATGATATAATATCATTAATGAATTTATAATTACAATAAAGTCTAATAAAAAAAAAAATTCACAAATTATAATAAAAATGTTTGCTATAGAAAGAATGCTTGTCTGATATTATATGCATCTCATAATAATTTGAAAAATTTCATAAGTACTATACATTACATTTGCACTTAATAGTCTCAAAAGAACCTCATAATTTTGATTAATGCGCTTCCTTAGAGATGTATAGCTTGGCTGTTCACCAGCTATTCACATCAAAATATGGATAGCTAGTAAACATTGCAAGAAATCGTTCACCAGTTATAAAAAATTTATGAGCATTGGTACACACAGATAAGTTGCCATAGAGTAGCACTTAGAATTATTTAGCCACATATAAAACCTTTAATTATTTTAGATTAGTAATCTCAGAGTGTGATGCACCTGTATCTAGGATTGTGTAAGAAATTTTAAGAGATGCATGTTCTTTGCTTGTCATAATACATGTCTATTGTTTAAAGTATGTAGTATTTTTTTTTACTGATAAAGGGATGTGCGATTAAAAAAGTTTGGAGACCGCTATTCTAGATGATTCGTGACCATTAAACACTAAACTCATACAGGTGTTATATGCTGTACTGTCTTTTAAAATCTCTTTAGAATTATATGCCGTATATCCTTATCTAAAGAAGATATCAACACCTCTCGGCGATTTCACGTAATATTTAACAATCTTGAAAAGTGTAAAGAGAAACTTTGATCTAAAAACTTCAATTTTATCGAAGAAATCTCCAGTATACTACAATAGCCTATTATATTTTTCCAATTTCTAACAGGATTTATGTGATCTTGTAGAAAACTGTTTATTGCCTTCCGGATATGATCGTAATCAGCACGAACTACATTACTGTTTCGGAACGTTAATCTATAACCTACTGTAGATATATAGTAAGATGAGTGAAAGTCAGTTCTCTATCCCAATTGATTTTAACTTATAGTTATTATAATCGCTATATCTATTCAATCTACATTGTAAATCCTGCAACATCGATCGATTGATTTCAATAACATATGATACCACCCATCGACGTTACCATCATTCTGTCCACCTGTCGGCAATAATTTGCATTCTTTTTTTTTAAGTTATTAATCTAATTTTAAAATAAAGTTAGCTAAGAGAATAAATGTGTCTTTATTATTGTTTTATTTATTATTATTATTATTATTAATTTTGCAAGCATTAATAATTTCTATTTAGTCTAAATTCTGAAGGAGGTATTGAATTTCAATAAGCGCAACAGAAAACTTTTTCCGTGTTATAAAACTCGATAAAATATAAACAAAACTAGATACCGTACTATATAAAATAATGCTAATATTTCTTCCTTGTTTTATGAAGTTTGGATAACTGCATTCATCATTCAATCTATAAAATAATTTTGTTTAACAATCGGCATTTTAATTCCCAAACTTATTTTAGTATATTCACAATTCGAAATTGTTCGCGGTAAAAATAGCGCGAAATTTTTTTAGTGTTGATCGCGCTTGTGAGTTATAAATGTATGAATTTGATTGATTTATAAAAATTTTTAATATATTTTTGTAGAACGTATTTTGTGCTTGCATCCAAAGTTGTGCGTCCTGGTCAAATATTTCGTGTAGTAGTCATTATTTATCGCTCAACAAATCCCATGACTGTTCGTGCTTCTATTCATCGTGATGGTGTCGAACTTGCCTCATCGTCTCAAGAATGCAAACTGAAGACCCCTGAAACATTATTGTTAAAGGTGAGAATTGATTCCATTTTCCTCTTTTTTTTTTTTTTTGTTAAACTATGGAGAAAAAAAAAATTAGCTAAGATTTATTTTGAAAGTTATACCACTTCCTATAAAAAAAAAAAAAAAAATCAGTTTTCTCCATCAATTTTATGACCTAAAATCTTGGCTAGCAGTCAGATTATATTTTCTTTACGAATTTTATGATAAGATTAGTTTAAATTGATATAAAAGTTGTAATATTATATATATATAATAAATCATTTTATATAACAAATTTATTAAAACTGATTAAATTTTTGATAAATAATCTAATAATTGGGAAGAATTACAGTATATTGATGAAAGAGAAAATGAAAAAACTTTGGAAACACTGATGAAGCTAGCAGAAAATAAATGCTATTGAAGAAGATTACTGTACATGACTCTCCTATTTTTCTTTCCCTTCCTTTTCAATCAACTAGGTGCAGCTGTACTGTTGTACTATCAAGAAAGTTTGCTAAGCTTAATACTGAAAAACTTTGGAAAATTTTCCTTTCTATAAAATATCACAGTATAATGCAGATCTATAATAATTAAAAAAATTATAATTATTTATAAATCTGATATTGATTTTTTTCCCTCCAGATACCACCAACAAGCACTGTTGGCCTATATAAATTAAGATTGGAAGGTAATGTAAATGGTGTTCTTGGAGGTACTGCATTTGCTAATGAAACATATTTGGAATTTTCACAACGTTCAATGACAATCTTTATACAGACAGATAAGCCCATTTATCAACAAGGACAGATAGGTATCATTCAAAAATATATAAGTTAAATTAAAATCTTTATTTACTATACAATTTTATCCATACTGATGATTAAATATATTCCAGTTCGATTCAGAGCCATTCCTATTGCAACAAATTTGAAAGCATTTTCGGATGCAGTAGATGTGTATATGTTGGATCCATATGGAACTGTGATGAAAAGATGGTTATCTCGTCAAACAAATTTAGGTATGATAGTCTGTAGAAAATATTTTATCAAAATCAAATATGCAATATTGTGTATTTATAATAATAATTTTCTAATGCAATAATTATCATCAATCAATAGTTATCAGTGCAATAGCTATCAATCAAGTTTCAAACTGCAGTCAAAGCTCCTTTTTTTATATAATTCTTGTCACCTAATGCACTGGAAAGCTATTATTATTCATATAATGAATGCCCACACTACAATTTTTTGTATATTTATATTTTATGTATTCAATTTAAGGTGCTGTTAGTTTAGAATATCCACTTTCCGAACAACCAGTATATGGTAACTGGTCAATCAGAGTTGTAGCTCAGGTAAATTATTTGATAATTTTATGGAAGTAAAGTTTACTATTATATTTTTATTTACATTTATATAAATTGTTTGTCATAAATGATAACTTTCTTCAATAAAATTTTTTAAATTACTTTATTTTTAAATAAATCTTTATATTTCAGGGACAAATAGAAGATAAATCATTTTATGTTGAAGAATATTGTAAGTAATATGCTTTATTGTATTTGTTTAATTAAAAATTGTTTTATTTATTAACTTTATAAATAATATAATATTCTTTTTTATTACTGAATCAGTTTTATTGTATTTTAATTTCTTTGTAAATAAGAAATTATAAAATTTTAAATATTATGTTATGCATTATGTTATGTAAAGTTTGTATGCTTATATCTTATTTTTAAATAAGATATAAGCATACAAACTTTACACTATCAAATGCAAGTTTTTCCTTCTTGAATATAGTATATATAATATATGTAAGTCCCAACATTTGATCTACAATTCTGCATTTACAATATTATTTTTTATTTTAAAACGATTCCAAAAAATCTTCATTTTATATCTGCAGTTTATATTTATAAAAGTAAATAATGCAAACTATGTATCACCCATAAACAGGAATTGTAAAATGCTAGTTAAATTGTTAAATATCTGATTGTGTCTGTGTATTCCTTCTACATTGGTCTTTGTTTTATAGTCATTTTTACACATTTATAAAATAATTTTTACTACTCATTATGTCAGTTTTCTCTGACATAATGAGTAGCAATGAGATAATAAAATAAAAAATTAAAAAATAGTTTTGTTAATAATTTTTAAATACAGTTTTTTAATACTTTATTTTCATATTGAATATCTATTTTTATATAATAAACAATTGTCAAATTCATATTAGGGTTTTATTTAAGTTTTTTTTCCATTTCTATATGAATTTGTTATCTTTGGCATAACCTATCCATTAATATCAGATTTTAATGATTTTTAATTAAATATTATTTCATTTTATTTAATTTTTCACCTAATGATAAATAACAATTTTAGTTTTCTTAGATACAATAGTTAATAAGTTAATGATTAAAAATTTGAGATAGAAACATGTAGCTGTCTATGTCTGGAGAGGAGAGTTCAGAATGTATAAATGGATTCTGCTGAAACTTTCTAATTTATGTCCAAACAAAAAAAAAATAAAAATTGAATGATGACAATTTACCTTTGTGTGATGTGTTATGATCAATTTACTAGCCATGAATCATCTAGGATATCAATCCCCAAACTTTTTAATCTCATGCCCTTTATCAATAAAGAAAAAATACTATACACTCTATAAAATAGACATATATTATAATAAACAAAGAACTCAGCATCTCTTAAAATTTCTCATACAGTCCTAGATACCAGTGCACCACACTTTGGAAACCACTAATCTGAAATAATTACAGTCATTGTATGTGGCTGAATAAT
>WUQG02234747.1:0-20861 GCA_011317285.2 Androctonus mauritanicus
GTGCTCTCGTACAAATACATAAGATATATATTTATGTTAATCCTATTTCGTGTATTATGCTCATAAATCACTGAAACTGGAATAAACTTTTCTTTCGTTAGCCTATATATTATACTATTAGTATCGTTTGTTATTTTATACAGTTATTTGCTACGACAAAATCGATCATAAGAAAGTCGACTATATATTTAAAGAATATGTATAAAATCACTAATTTATATTTAAATTTGATTCTAGAATTGACATGATTATGAAACATTAATATTAATCTATGTAATATTTAATTAGCAAGATATTTTCTAATGCCGCTTATTTATTACATAGCGAATTTTTTCTGTTTTTGAAGAAATTCGATCCACGTGATCGAAATGATGAACGAACTGATACACGTGGGACTTATGTTGCCATGTGTATTAATTTATTGCATCATTAAACTATATAAGCTTACGTTTATTAATCATAACGTCAGATCTTTTAAAATTTGATTAGCATCATTTGTTACATTCTATTCCTATTTCTGCATTCACCCACACGTCGTTATACTTTCAATACAAGTTACATTAAGATGAATTTTCATCAGAAAAATATCATCGTAGAATGGAATCATGCACAATACACAGATTTTTGGATAATAATAATAATAATAATATAGATGTTGAATTATTTTCAAAACTCTTTCTTTTACTCTTTTTAGGAATGATTTATGTTAAGATCCTTTTAGGAGATCAGGACAAAGAATTCTTCATTCAAATTTAGGATAATAAAAATATAAATGGACATGAATAATAGATTTCAAACTTGCAATATTCTGATTGATGATTATTTATGTTTTCGAATTTCTATAATTTGTGGAGCAATATATTGTTGTACCAATTGTATAATTAAGTACAGTAATAAAATGATCTAATTATATAGCTTATCAATTATATTACTATAAAATATTATTATATAGTGTATACTTTCAATCAAAGATATACAGTACTTCTACATATTACATGATTGTATTTGTTTTACCTAATGCTGAATCTCATTGCTGTTTGTCATGTAATATAACATTTACAATAACTATTAAGCTTTGTTGTTATCGATTTATTCTTTGTGCTGCTCTTATTTATCACAATAATTCTTGTAAATTTTGAGTGGATGTTATATAAGAATACCACTCATTTTTATAAGATTTTGTTTGTATTATTATTCTAAGGAACATAATTATTATATCCATCAGTACTATTTCCATTATTATAGTTATTAAATCTGAACAATATTAAATTATTGAGTTATTTGTTAAGGAAAAAATAGAATAAGTAAAAATGATATCAGTAAAGATAAAACTATAGATCAAAAGAATTTAAGAGAATATTTTAGTTGAAAAAAGATTTTAGAATGATCTAGATCCCCAATGCATTGAAGACAATTCGTTATTAAAGAGCAATATTACAATTTTATCAGATAACGCAAATTAAATTACGACAAAAATTGCACAGGGGAGAATGGAATATTTTTGAATTGGTGGTACGTTTGAATATCAAAAATAAATAAATATCTTATTTATTTCTCTAAAAAAATGAATTCCTCTTGGGTCACATCACGAACAAAATAAAGATTAACAACCAAATGGGTTTGAAATGCAATGTTAACCTTTACTGAAATGCACTAGATCCTCTTTATAATGTAAGTCGTGTCACTCGTGGGACGGAAAATAAATAAAAACCAAAGGTACGTTACTTTTATATAAAATGCACGAATAAAAATACAGTAAAACAGAACTGAATTCTAAGAAATACTCTTCTGTTATTGATATTTAAGATTTAATTTTGGCCGGTTTTATGCGACAATGACAAGGAAATGCTATACGTAAATAGCTGCGGATCTATAACACTATAATATCCAATTACAGAAGAAATTTTTTTAACCCTTTATGTCCAAAATCATAAAATGGGATTAAAAAAAAGATATAGAGTTTATCTTACAGTCCGTACGTTAGTACTCTAACTCGCGGTAAATATTATCTTATTTGGATAAAATCCATATATATGTTATTGAAAATGAAGAATATATTATTGAAGTGAAAGATTTTCATATTTTGAGGAAACATCTCGTTTAAATATTGCCAAATTTAAATTGAAGTCATATATTATCGGAATTCTGTAGGGAATTAATATTAGATTATATCCAACTGTCTGTCTATTAAATCTATATATCATGCAAATATTATTCAATCTGAATGATACTTATGCACCTCGGAACTCACTAAAGGATTGAGCGTACTAAAAAATAATCGAAATCAGTTCATTATTGCTAATGTAATAATAATCCGAATTTTCATAATTTTATATTTCTGAAAAGATAATCGCATGTTAATGATTCATCGATGATCTCCAACTATTTTTTTAACTTTGAAAAGACTGCATAATGGAATTTTTAAATTAATCTAATAAATAATATATGAATATGAATGTTTTTAATGCCATTTTAGCTTCCAAATGTTTTATGAATCCACAGTTGTTGCCATGGACTTATTTAATATTAAATATTATGGCAAGAGAATTATTCATTGCTAGATGTGTAATAAATATCTCTTACTATTATGCTGTCATTATAAATCTTAACAAAATTAAATCTAGATTTTTTTTTATGTTCTATAAATTTATAAGATTATAACAAACATAAACTTCCCTGTAAACTTCTAAAGAGTTTAAACAGATTTTTTTGTCTATGAATTTTTTAATGATATTCTGTCAAAATCTTGCATGCGTTACGTATTTGATGATAATTTCATATAACGTGATCTAATTTAATGTAAGACGATAACAGTAAATTGAAAATCTCGTGTGACAGTTTTGTTTATTTATTTATTTAGTTTGGCGATCGGACACCTTAAATATTGCATTACCTTCTTGAAATTTTATACACATTCAAAGTCTGAGCTTCTCGTTTTTCAAAACTCGATAAAAAAAAAATTATATCAACTTCTATTGGAAATTTAACAATATTTTACCGAAAAAAAAAATCTGCAGAAACAAAACACGTGTAAAAACTGTTTAGTTGTACTTGAATCTAACAGATGGCGTGGTAGTTTGATAACGGCGATCGATTTTAAACCGGTAAAAAATTTTTACATCAAAATTTATTTTTGAAAGAATTAATCTTGTTTCGAATCTGTAAACAGGCTGTTTATTAAACTATATTTTTTCTTTTAATTTCTTGCCAAATTCCCAGCCATCAAAACTGCTTTATTTTACGTATGTATATATTTTATCTTTGTTACCGGTGACACGCGCTGTTATTTTTTTGAATTGCTCATAAATTCCCCCCCCGAGAGAATAACTTACGAAATGCTTTCTAACGTATTACTGGCGTGGATTGTGAAAACAAAAGTTGGCAAATCTCCGGCAAGTGTAAATCGAAATAAAAATTTAAAAATCCATTTTTGGTCCACAGTCGCATTTTACTCGAACAGCCAGCAGCCAAAACTCCTGCATAGAAGAACTATTTACCCAGTTTTGTTTCATACGTAACGGTGCTTATATGCGTAGAGAATAGCGGTAACTGAAGAAACTCGATAACAAACAGAACAATTAATCCTTTTGGAACTAATAAATTTTGGTGTATTACACGTGTTTACCTTTGTTAATTTGAATTTAAAAAAATAAAACTTTATTTATTGACATTATCACGAATATATAAACAAACAAAAAAAAGATATGCGGAACGTCTCGAGTTAAGAATTTATTTTTAAAACGCGTACCAGATTCGCTTACTTAAACAATCCTTCGCAACTCCTTGCATAAACTATTCTGAAACAGCCTATAAAAGGAAATGTTACCGAGAAATTTAAATATTTGTTTTATTTCTTGATTAATAGCTTAATTAATTATTATTCGAGTTCATTAGTTGCTACGAAAAAACTCACAGAAAAAAAAGAAGCAGTAAAAGTTTAAAAGTCTATAAAAATCGATAAATGTCGTCGTAGCGCATGCTAATTTTCTAAACTTCAAAATCGTCGAATCGTAATAAAATTAGCAATAAAGTGAAAATATTTGTTTAATTAAGAATTCTAACCACTCTAATGAGCAATAAGTTTGCATAAACGAAATTTGCATTTTAGAAATTTTAAATTTGGCAGGGAAAATATTCCCTTGATATCTCTCTAATTACATACATACTTGATCTCGGTTTACGTTTGCCTACATATTTTATCCTGGAGCGTTATTGTAAATGCAGTTCAAGTTTAATAATAATAATTTTATTAATTAATTAAAAACTGATATGAAAAAATTTAACGATTTCACAGTTTTGTGCTTTCAAGTTTCGACATTTTTTAAAGCAAAGCTGCGAAACCATTTTTTAAACTTACGTCTACGAAGACTGCGTTGATGTAATCCGTGTTGTCGTTACTCTGGAAGGAAGTTAAATATGGTCGAAAATTATCAGCTGAAAATAAAAAAAATAAAATAAAAATTAATACTTTAATCGGTTTTATGATACGATTTTTTTTTACAGAAATTACGCGAATCTCGACACTTTTTTCCCCGCAGTTAATAATTTTATAATTAAGCGAATTAAAATTTCGTCAGAAAAAACGCAATAATTATTGGAGATTAGACTAATTTAAATTACGATTAATTACTGCAAATTATTATTATTTTTAAGTTTATTAATTGCATTGATCGTTTGAAAGTCTTCAAATGTAAAATTCTGAGTCTTGCGTGTACATACACAATTAATATATATAACTTATATAAATTAATAAATTGCAATAAAATCAGTTAATATAAATCTAATTATGAGAAAATAACAAAGAAAAAATTTTCTTTTCTCGATATGCTTTACTTTAATATAAATTTTAAATCAAATTTAATAACTGTATTAAAAATTTAAACTTTCTGATTATAGTCATTACTCTACAGTACTTTATAATAATCCCATTATAATATTAAAACAAAAATTTCTCTCAATAAATTTTTTCGTTAAAGAAGTTTTTTTGTATAAACATAAATATTTTCGTGAATAAAACATTGTAAAAAATCGCTTAATTTTTAACTTCCTCATGCGAACTGCAACCATAAAACGTCTTAATTGAAACAAACACAAAAATTTCTAAGTCTTCAGAGAAAATCACGATTATGTCTCTCGAGATTGTACAGAAAAAAAATTTTTTTTTTGGTCGATTTTCTCGAAAGAGAATCAGTTCGCAAAGAAAGATATTGTTTTAAGCTCAAATACACTCAAAAAGAATGACAAGAAAATTTTTTTTCCACAGGATTTAACAGTCAAGGTCGAAGACCTTGGCAACGATTTTTCTGATTAAAATATCTCTCGTGTAGGCTCGACGTAACGCTCTTGAATTATTTTTTTATAATCGAGTCAATTAATCGTATGAATAAAAAAAAATACTAAAACGCAAATAATATCAAACTATAAAAAAATATTTTGAAACTCGAGAGTTATTAAATGATGGTCGCCACTGTTATTAATGTACTGTATTCATTCTGGGTCAAAAAATGTTAAAAGTAATTAAAAAAAAAGCATTAGATTATTAATTGAATATTATATTACAATACAGTATAATGTTTTAAAAGTTTTTTAAATTTTATTTATGTTCTATGTTTTTTTTAAGAGGATTTAAATTTTATTTATAAACGATACACTTGCGTAAATGGATTTTATAAATTACGTGTGCTTGTTTCCTGTCGATAAATGTTAATAAATAGAGAAAAAAAATTTTTTTTTTCTTTAATGCATTTTTCCCCTCTTTTATTAAAGTCTGAAACGATAATTTTTATTATATTCCTAATAGAAATCTTCAATGACGCATAACAAAAGCGTCTCTTCTTTATTGTGGAAATGCGAAGGATATGAGTATGTTTTCATCCTGCGAATATATAAAATTGATGTTATTTAATATATGAGCGAATAAAATCAGTATTCCGGTCACACAATTGAGTAACATTGAAAGATATTCGAGATTTGCAATTTTTATATTTTTAACGCATTTTTTTCACACGCAAAACTTCGAAAGCGTAAAACGTCTTCTAGCAGAATTTCGTGAACTATTTTTTATTTCTATAACGTATTTTAAGCTAGAATTCTTACGTTGTTTTCTCTCGAACAAAAACCATAAAAGTAACACGACAATTCTAGTTTAAGACGTATCATAAAGAAGAAAAAAAAATCTTTTTGTCAAAAACGATATAAAAGATTTATATTAGCTATAAACATTTCAGTGTACAGTTAAATTCGTTCAGAATTCGTTGGTGACAATAGAAAAGGATAAAGTAAAATATCCGAACCTAGAATTTAAATAGAGAAACGAAAATATTCGAGGTATGTGCTCTGAATACTCTTCGTTCTTCCTCCATACTTTAAAGATTCGCCAAGATATTTTCATAATTAAAATCGAATTTTTACAATTTAGAAAAGTTTTAATATGAAATTTTCGATCATACTCACGTGGCACAATGGCAACATCTCTATTCTTTTCTCTGTTTTCGGGTCGATGTCCTCCAGCGCAATCGCCAATCGACAACTTGGAGGCCATTTTGCATATTTTCTAAACGTTTAAAATAACAATTTCGTTGTGATAAAAAAAAAACAATATCGATTCATAAAAATTAAATAAATATATATATATAAATATATAGACATACAACAGATCAAGCAATACATGCATCTTACATCAGCGGTAATGGCAAAAATTGTTAACGTTCTCAAACCGTACAGTTTGAAAATCGATCGAGACATTCTAGTCGAAATTATTAGATTTAATAGAAATAATAATTATTTTTCTATAAATTTTTATGATAAAATTCATATGAAAGGAAGACAAATTTACTGTTAAACATACTTATTTTTAAGGATACATTTTTAATACACTATATACATATACACTTAAGTTACCTATACATAAAATATAATTTATTATTAATTAAAAATTCTAGATATCTGTACAGCAAAGCAGATATTTTGAATGTAAAAAAAGGCATCTGTTTAAACTTAATATCCTAAAAACTGCTTGATATTTTAATTTAAAAAAAAAAAGATACAATCAACATGCAGTAAAGCAGCAGGTCACAGAAGCAACAAAATTGATTTCTGGATGCAAACGAAGGATGCTAACTTATACGACTTATAAAATTAATTTCGTACATTAATTTATATTATTTGTTCTCTACTGAAACGGCCATTCAGCATATAAATAATAAGAAAAAAACAAACAATTATGGGTTCCACATCAATAGAACATTTCTGTACTTACCAAACACTATAAAGTTAGCATTACGGAAAAATAAGTCAAAATAAACAAGTGATAATTAATGCTCATTTTTTGTTCTTTGAAAAAAAAACATGATCAAATAAAATTGCAAAAAAAATTATATATTATTATTTATCGGATTAATTGCCAAATTAAAATATTGTACCGTTCATTAAAAAAAAAAAAAAAAAATTATTGTTAACTTTGTTCGTTAAGAAAAATCTATTGTGAAATCAGGCCAAACATTTCTTACAGAATATGACATTTTCATTACTGTCAGGGGTAAAAACTACTAAACATCGTCATCATTCTAGTTTAAGTTTCCTATTAAAATTTAATTTTATGAATTTATGAAAACAATCGTGAGATTAGTTGTGAACAATTTCATTTACGTTATATTAATTGCCATCGGGTGTTAAAATATTAAGCGTATGTTGAATGTTGGAAAAGTTTTGGGAATTTTCGAAATTCTTGCACGTTTGTAAATATTAAATAAAAGCAAATAGATGTAAGTTGGCGTGCAGAATTTTAATGGAGTTTCCCGCAGGAAGAATAATTACGCTCCACTCGAAGATATCAATTAAAGTATATCGAAAGGCTATTCAATATATAAGAATAGAATTTAATAAAAAAAAAATAAGATTATTTTCCGATTAAATGCAATTTTATACGCATAACTTCTGGAAAATATTGATTTTTAGCATGTTCTCAAAAATACTTATTAAAATGACAATTGAACTTATATATCGTGTTATATGAACGTATAATTGAGCTAGATTTCGATTTTATACCGTATTTATCTAATAAACGGTGCGACGAATGCTTCTCTTCTTTTCCAGTTTGCTGCGCTGTTTATTAAAAGCTTAGTTCCCCCTATATCTTAACCAATATCTTTACATTTAAATTTCACAATAAAGTAATATAATTTTTAAATATATTTTAATATTATTTGGTAAATCACATTATTTATATTAAATATATCGTTAAAACCTGTAAAAATACATTTAAAGGTTTAAACATGGACAAAACTGCTTCTTAAAAAATGTTCATTGAAAGAAAATATAATTGATATTTTTACTGCAAAATTAAATCATTAATATATATTTTTAACAGCAATATACTTCTAAAAATTCATTGATTAAACTATAAAATAATTCATCTCCATCGTTTTAAAATAATTAAATTTAATCTTTGCACACATTTTTTGAACGTGACAGAAGATATCATTTGAAGCTTTTCCTAGTTAATATTATCTTCGCTAATTTGTGCGATTACTATTATAATGGGAAAGTTTTAAGTGATATTAATGTTAATAAACATCCATTTTAAGTGAATTATAATGATAAAAGATTGGTTTAATCTGAATTAATAATATTCATCAGAAGTTATTAAAACAGTAAATAACTGATTCGAATCAAACAAAAGATCTGAACGGATTGAATTTTTTATAAAACTACTAAATTTAAATAATAAAAAACTTTAATAGTCAGAAGAGAATTATTTTGAAGTATTTTATAGAATATAACAGAGCTATTCTTAGCTCAAATTTATGTGTTTGTAAGTTTTAATTTTATGTGCAGTTTTTGTAGCAAGAAAGTATCGCTTAGCATAGGAAAATTGTCTAACACTGCCAAATTCTAAGAATTGTTTAAAATATTTTTGCTAGGAACTAAAAATACTTTTAACAGTATTCAGAAGATTTAAATTAAGATTTATTCTTATTAACTTTCCTATTTAAATTCCTTAAAATCTGAAAATTGATAAGGAATTTAAATATTTTGGCAGTATCATGTCATATGATGGGAATTCAGATTTAAATATTACTAGAACGACACTGACGCAAAATTCTTATTGCAGCATTTAATATACTATTATGGTTAATGCTGTAATCATGATTATGGTAGATAGATAAAAATAAAGATTTTTGAAATTGTATTAGCCAGATAAAATGGAACAAAATCAGGAACCAACTCGAAGTTGTAAGCCTTGAAGAGAAGCTGTCAGAATCACATCTGAGACGGTTCGAACATGTTAAAAGAATAAGCACTGATAGATTTCACATCAGAATTTACGACGTAGCGATCGAAGAAATCTAACCTAGAAAAAAGCTACGAAAAAGATGGAAGGAATCAGCATCGTGAAGATCTGGTGAAAAGAACTTGGATTTGAAAAAAGTGGAAAAAAGTGAGATCGGAAGAGTTGAAAGATCTTGACTTCACTAACTTGGCAACAAGCTGAAACAGGATACTATTGACGACGAATACGTACTTTGCAATTCAATAAATAAAAGTTTCTAAAATTTTATACTGTATTGCAATAGATAAATGGAATTAACATTGTTATTAATTCGCTGATATTTAAGATAGCTGTTTATAATATTTATTAAAAAGTGCTCTCTATTTTCTTGGAAATTTCCATTTATTGGTCATTAGTGCGAAAAATATACATATAAATATAATTTAATACGCTACTCATTGTTTAAAATGATGAAAAGAATAAAAAATTGCTCTTCTTTTATCACAAATTTACGAGGAAAAAAAATCTTGCTTCTTTGTTCTGTATTTAATTTTCTAAATAAAACAGAAACTGTTTCCCGTTTAATTACAGTCATTTTTCTAAGTAGGTGTATTTTAATTATAATCTGTTGAAATTTAAAAAGTAATTAAGTTCTTCTATTTCAGTTAACATCAATCATAATTACACACACACACACACACACACACACACACAAAAAAAAAAAAAAAACGAAACCTTGTTCAATAAGTGAAAAAATAAATTTGCTAAAATACAATATACAGTCAAAATAAATCTCTTCTTTTATTCTTTTATTGTTTTTCTAGTTAGTTATAGCAGATAATGCGTTTGCTTTTAGGCTCCTTTGTCAACTGATAACAGCTAACCATAAATTTTTTCCTCTCAAAATAAGAAATCCAAATGTTTGTATTTTACATAATACAAGTCACAAACATAGACAATTTATTAATGCGGTTTTCAGGAAAAAAAAGGACTGGGTATCTCTAGCACGTAAAAAGGAAATAAAAGATTTTCTACCTCATATATTATAGGTATAAACGGGACAGATTAAATGCAGATAGAACAATATCATCTACCTACACGAAACCGTACAGGAAACCGATAAAAAAAAAAAAAAAATGTAAAGTTTGTTCGAATTGCCTATAAATCCTGTTATTCACAGATTCAACTTTTTATAGTTTCAAGATTGTTAATGTTTAGTTATACAAGGTTTTGGTCCTACGACACTCATTTTTCTTTGGCGATTTACGTGAATATACTGAAACCATATGATTACAAAACGTAATCCATCATTTATCATCCTTACTTTTACCAACCGGAATTTTGTTTCAAATCTTGGATTATTTTAATGTTTTCAAAGAATTATTGTAAATCTATAGAATTTTAACTTATTGTCTTCCGTAGATGTTCCAACTTTACTTCAATCCTGAATTTATCGTCATCGTCAATCAAATTAATAGTCTTTTTAAAATGTATTAGTTAATAACTTTGATACTTCTACTATTTGTTATAAATGATCATTTTTCTTTAATGTATAAATTTAATTATAATTTAAATTTATAATTATGGCTGCGAATTCAGTTTTGTGAAGTGGAGATGATTGTTTGAAGTTTTTCTATCGTAATATGCTAATAATTGCTCTAGGGCGCTTCTCTCTTAATACAATCGAAACACTTCAGTAGAGATTCAATCCATCCATGCATCTTCCTGCCTCAGGCATGATAACTTACACAAAAAAAGAAGAAAAAATAGCCGATCGAACTAAAATTTTGGCTGAAGGTCAACGATAGTTTCCTGATCAATAATTCCATTAAAAAAATGGTTATAACAATAGTATCATTTGTTTACTAACTACTGATAGATAATATTGGTAACAGATGCTTAATTGAGTTAAAAAAAATTATATTTAACTTTTCTGTTAGTGCTAAATAGCAATTGTTAATCCTGTCTGTGCGTCAAAGGTGCAAATTTTATTGAATTTAGTTTGATAATAAATTCAATAAAATTTGGACCTTTTTTAATTAAAAGCCCAAATTTTTGATGACAATCAACACTTGTGATAAATTTTTTACCTATTATATCCAAGCGTATAGTAACCATTACTGTAAACTTTCATAAAATAATCGAAATTTTTACGTGAAAGGAATTTATGTAAGATTATTAAGCGTTATTCCTTGCACGTAAACAAGAACAAAACTCTTTATATTTTTATTTCAAAAGCCTATATGAAAAAAATTTTGGTTTCTGACCTTTGAAATGTTTATATATATTTTATCACGAATTTCGAAGATTAGTTATACTCAAATAAATCTTTATGATGTTGTTCCATTTAGTATAAATGATCTAAAGAGCTTTAGTAGCTAATCTATGTATGTATTTAACGCTCAGTGATATATTATTGGACTATATTTTTAGAAAAATTCGAATTCAGAATAAGATAACAACTGATGCTGAAAAATTCATAAAATAAATATTTTCGAAAGTATTAAATATGATTTTCTGATGTTCTTTAATAAAGGAACTTCAAACAAAGTTTTCAACAGAAGATCGATCGATGAAGAAACAGGTATTAATTTAGACCGGATTCCTGATTGATATATATTTAATTATAAAAATAATTCAGTAATTAAGATATTACTAAAGTAAGAGTCTTGACATAAAACAGTAATAGTAGCTATCCAACCATTTCTTTATACAATTACACAAATTGTATTTTTAATAATTAAATATTCATGCTAAAAAATTCTTAGAGGCAATGTCTGACTATGGCATTCATGACATATGAATGCCATAAACAAAGGGACTGGAGCTTTGAAAATTCGGCAGAACATCTACGATGACCATGACTGATGCAATGACAAAAATAGTCAAAATCGCCTGGAAGTTGGGGCATTTAGGTTCGGAACGGAAATACGCTTTCAATCCTTCAGGCTTTTGCTTGAATTTGCGCATTGCTGAATATTCTATTGTCTGAAAATAGAAAGATATTCACTGGAAAGATAATAGAAGCGCAAATTCCTGAAAATTCTATAGAACAAATTCCTGGAAAGACAATAGAATATTCAGTAAATAGATAATTATTATTAATATTCCGGTTATAATTCTGGGATGGGTTATATAAGGTTATCAAATATGATGTGTCATCAGATACGCAAGATCATCGTTGAGATAATTCTGAGATTGGCAACAGGACTGCAAATTTGATGTCATCGACGCGCCAACATGGTGTCACTCTGGAATAATAACTGGTGACTTCAAATATCAGCTATGAATGACGCAACAGTGCTGACGTTACAGGTATGTATAGTAGTGATATATGACGACACGAGGGAAAAAAGCTGATATTTATAAGTATGAGCAGTAATAACTTAAAATTATGTTCCAATAATGTCAGACTAATTTTTTTAATAAAATAACTATATTAACTTGCTTAAAATATAGCATCATTTATAAATAGTTTATTCCGAATTTTTCCTTTAAATTATTTTTATATTTGATTTACATAAAATAAACAGTTTATTATAAAATAGGCTATTGATTTTTACAATGCTTTATTTAAAACATTCAAAAACATGCTTTAACAACTAGAAATATTAACAAAGATAAACACATACACATATATATATGTATATATTTAATATCTAAAAGCGTGTTTTAACCACAGTATATTTGCAATTATTGTACAAATTATTTAACGGATGTTACATTTATTTAATTAAGCAACGAAAATTCGTTACGAAATTATTAAAGTTCATGAACAGCCAGCCAACATAGCACCTAGTTTTGACCAAGTAAAACGTGAATTGTTCTTCCACTATAAAATATTTAATTTCTTCCCCAAAATTTTACAAAAGTGAAACTAATTAAAGAATATAACAATGAAAGAAAGTATTAAAGTATTTTTTTTTATAATTTTTACACTAATTAACAAAGTGAGAAAATACAAAACACTTTAATTGAGATATTTTATTTATTTAAGTCACGATAATTAAATTAGACTGAAAGATATATTTCAACTCAAGGGAGAACAAAAAATATTTTTATCAATTCATCAATATTTTACATCCTTTTAAATTAAATCTCGTAAGTGAACGAATATAAAAGCTTAAAATATATAGAATCTTGTGTCCACAATAAATCCATTAACTCTTATCAAAGGAATCCATATTATTAAAGAACTTTCCGAAAAATATTTACACGTTGCCGATCGCAACAATTTAAAAATTTTCCAAATCCTGAATCCAACAGAATGCAAAAAATCATTTCTTCATATTCTTTTATTACAAATAAGTATAAAATTTTTGAAAGCTTTACCTCTCATCTCTGACATAAAATTAATTGGTCTAAACAATGCTTTTGTTCGATAGATAACAAAATACGTATCTGAACAAAAGTATCAAAAATCTAAATGCATTCTGGAAGTTTTGAAAACTAAAAAAAAAAAATTTTTTTTTTTATCGAATTTCCAATTGCAGCTGTAACAAAAGTTGTCCCAGAAGTCTGGAGAAAATCGTAATTCAATTTATTATTAAAATGCAATCAATTTATTATTTAAATACGTATCAGTTCTATCATAAAAGAGTTCAATGGCTTACAAGTTAGATCTGCGCTTGAATTCTATTATTGACTTTTTCTTTCTGGAATTCACCTCAAAAATATTCTGCATTAGTTTCTTTTGATTTTTGAAATATTAAATATCGAAATTTTATGCTTTTAAGAATCAATGTCTCGTTATACATGTATGTTAAAATCTCTGGATCATTTATATAATAGATCTATAGTAAAATAACCATAGAAAATATTTTATGATTTTTTTTATTGTTCTTTTTTTCTGATCTTTACAAGCAGATTAATCTATCAGAGAAAAAAGTGAAGAACAAGATTTGATTTTATTATTACTTTTTAATTTAGAAAGTATTCATTAAAAATAAACTTAATCAAAATATTTTTAATCAGTTTTTGATCATCCAATATAATATGAGGATAACTACATGAATATAATTAATTTATTGTGTTTTTATGCATACATATCCATTTATAACTTAAGCTAACAGTTTATAACTTTAAAGCTTTGCACATGATTTTATATCATCCTCTGGAAGAATTACTTTGTTCCTTCTCTCCTGGAAATTTTTTTTTTAAATCTTAGATTATCCTATATGTGGCCAAAAAAATTTGTCTTAGGTTCTCATAATTATGGTTTAAAGCAAGGCACACATGATTGATACTAATCATCGATTATTAGCATAAAATATTCTGATTCTAACAATCGATAGATAAAACAAATCGATCACTAATAAAAACCGACTAACATGATTTGATTACAAAAATTTCTAACTCCTAATGAGCTGAAATTAACGACACGTTATTCAAGAAAAATCCAATAAACTAATGCGCTTAAACATATTTGTTTAGTAATGATAAAGCAAAAATTTGCATTCAATCTTAACAAGTTACATCAATTACTGAGACTGGATGTTTTCTTGCAACAAATTTTGTAAATTATGGATAATGATAGTTCTATGTTTATATAATCTTATTCTTCCACAAAAAAATGTCGCTTCGTTATTCTTGATGGATTATTATTGCTGTCTACTGCCGAAAATTATATTTACTATATTTTCAAACTACGGATATTTTGATTTTCTTATCTTAATGGCCGTTTCCGATACTTAAAAAT
The DNA here is from genome assembly GCA_011317285.2 of Androctonus mauritanicus. Taxonomy (NCBI): domain Eukaryota; kingdom Metazoa; phylum Arthropoda; class Arachnida; order Scorpiones; family Buthidae; genus Androctonus; species Androctonus mauritanicus. The sequence goes on from WUQG02234747.1 coordinate 14,970, forward strand.
GTTTCTTATCAACAAACTTAAGTGAATTTAAACTTTTTATGACATAAACCGAACGCAGAAAAGTAACTATAACGTCTAAAAACACTGAGAGTTTTCTGAATATAAAAGCAAAACTGCTAGTGGAAAGTATTAAAAAAAAAAATTCAGTTCTGCTAAGAGTAATGGTGCAGAAAGCAAATTGAATTCTATTCAATTTTCTCTTGCAGCTCGGTTTTAATGCCAGATTCGTTATATTCTAGCTAGAGTGTTATTGTCACATATCATGCATACGTTAGCAATATACTGTTATCATTCGTAACCTGCTCTTGGTGGAAACTATGCCTATATGCTGAAAAATAAATAAATATAAAACAAACTACAAATAATCTAATGTTCATTTATGATACTGCTATCCTGCAAAGAAAATTTCTGATGATTCTTAGATTTAGATATTTTCACGGAATCAGAGAGGTGAATGGTTTAAATATGATTTTCATTTAAAAACATGCATATATTTTAATATTACTGTTATATAATAAGTTTATTTAATCACAACGACAGTCATTCTAATAACAAAAAATATAGAAACTTTACAGGAGTTTGTTTTCGCATATGATAACTCTCTATACAAATATATAATATTTGAGGTCTGTTATTGAAAAATTTTTAAAGATATGATAAAGAAAAAATTCAGTTTAATAATATTTAAGTACAGTATTGAATTTTTAAAAAATATTTTATTTCATAATTATAATTTTATATATTTTATAAAAAAATTAAATAGAGAACTAATTTATAAATTATGATAACAACTTTACATGAACTCTTATACACTTATAGAAAAAATTAACTAGTAACTGAGTTAGAGCTTTGTATTTTCGGTTAAAAATAATCGCAATGAGTTTTACAATGATTTGATGATTTTTATTATGTTAGTTCTCGATGAGAATTTTTATTGTATAATTTTCATAATAAATCCGGTTTAAGGACCGTATCGAAAATTCAAGTTAGAAATTTACAAAACTATACTTTTCTAGCTTTAAAGCAAGTTTGCAAAAATCATAATTCCTTAACAGACAGTATTATATGTTTTAAAATGAGTCATCCATCGTCCATGTTAATATTTACTATCGTTCTTCGCAAATTTATGTTCGAAATAATGTTTCAGCAATTGTTTGCAAATTAAAAATTACAATATATAATTTATCTACAATTTTTTTATACGCTTCGTATTATAAGTTTTGTTTAAGCTAATTTTTAGTATTATTTTCTGTGATTTTATTAGTAATTTTCTTCCCTTTAAAAATTATCTAATTTTTAAAACCTCATTTTCTAGTTTTTTCATGATTTATCAAACTTCATATATCAATATGATCCAACACAACTTTTTTCAGTATCTATACAATCAATTTCTTTTATGAAACTTTTACTAGAGACAGAAACTTTTCACATTTTATAACAACTAAAAAAGAGTACAATTTTTAACAGGAAGTTCAAATCTTGATGGAATTCATGAAATTTTTTTTATGTCAAAACTATAATACGAAACCAATTTTCTAAAAAAAAAACATCTGAAGTACTTTCTAACATGTTTTATTAAAAAGAACATATAGAAATTTTAAGTGGGTCTTCTTTATTTTCTGCGGACAATAACGCTGAGCCATTTTACGATCATTTTATGCAATTCGGATTATTGTTATTGCGTTCCACCTAACTGAGCGTAAAATGGCCGAAGAACGTTTGAATAACTTTCGTTAGATGCGAAATTGGATGGATTCGCCTACAGCATCAAGCATACAATTCAAAGGTTTAATAAATGTTATCTTATCAAAAATTTACAGAAATTTCTACACAACAATCGATGTTATATAAGTGTTAAAAAAATTAAATGCGAGAAATACTTTTAGTAAGAAAAAAAATCACAGATCAAGCATGGAAAAAGGATAAGGACTACTGTATTGTCAAACTTCAATGCATAGCCAACTTGAAAAATTGATCGATCAGAACATATTTGATGCTTCCTTTATATAACTGAGAGTTTTAACATCTTTTAAATGGGGTACAAAACAGCTTCAATCAATCATACTTTCAAATTGGCTATGTTGGAGTTCCATGTTTATAATTTTTTCATACTTATATTTTCCTTTTTATTATTATTTCATAAGAATATTTTTGTTAATACTTTTTAATATATATCATAAAAATTTTGAAAAATCAAAAAACCTACTTCGGAATATAATATTGATTGATTGGATTAAGTATCCTTATGAACAAATCCTATTTATCTGTAGTAAATTTCCAATTCACTTTTTGGAAAATCTAATTTTTCTATAGATCTGTTTCACATCCCAAAACATTCTTTTGAAGTCGCGTGACTGAAAAAAAAGAAAGAAATCGGCAGGAACGAAGTTAGAAAAGCAGAAAGGAGATCAAGAATTTTGTGCTTTACCAGATATTCGACTTTTATCCAATCAACTGTTATTTTGCAAGGTCTAACTTTATTTGAAAGCCAAGAGAAAGTACTGTATTCACCGTAAAATGCAATCGTTATTTCGTGATGTATTCATCCTACCGAAATGTTATATTCAATTATAGCATTCTAAAAATCTTAACCAGTTTTATAAACGACAAAGATTATATAAAAATATATATATGTATATATATCTTATAACTTTAATCTTCTAAAATGTCCACTACAATTTTTGTCATAATTATTGTAAAATAATTGGATGAATTCTTTCGGTTTTATTCACGAAATTTTTTGGGTTCTTAATTCTATTACCTGATTCTAAATTTATACGATATTTCCATATATAAGAAACATAACAAGAGAAATAATGCCAAACAGCTATGTTAAAATTTTACTCAACAAATGTTATTGAAATTTGTTATTTTTCCACAAATTTTCTTGAATTTAAATATTTTCTATATAATTTATGAAAATTGTAAACTTTTGAAACATATGCATACTCTAAATTTCAATATTTAAATGAATTTTTCAAATTTTCCAGTATTTCGTAAACACGATTTTTATATCAGGTCATCCTAAAAGTAATGTCGTTTTAGCATTAAGTTTTGAAAGGATATAAAAGATAAATCACTTGCTAATTTAATTAAATATATATTTTTCATTTGAATCAATAATACTATTCCAATATTATGAAAGCTTCAAAAATTCACGTTTAGACAAGCTGAATCATGTTTGAATACGTACAGTATAAAAAAAGACATTACTTTTGGAATAATCTGATATAATTCTAGCCATTGTGTTCAGCGCTGCATGGACAATATTGAACTGTAATTAGTGGTTTTTTCTTAAATCAGTATATCTTTAAAAAAATGTATATAAACCTCTAAATATCTATAAAGCTAATGCAGTTAAACGGTAAGTTACCCTCTGCTTTAACTCCTAGCGCCATCTAATGTAAAATAAATAAGATTGATGTTTTTTGAATTATAGTCAAATTAGTCAACTGTTTTAGACCAAGTCTAAAACAGTTCCATAAAAAAGTATCCAATGATAATCCAGATAATTTTCTCTGAAGTTACAAGAAGATATTCAATTTTGCATACTGTACAAAATATACAGTAGGTAAATGCAGTATTTTGCATAAGTATTTTAAATTTGTTCGTATTTTACGAACTGTAAAATTCTTTATTAACATACTATACATCGTAACTGTTCCTTAAAAGATTTAAATAATTATAAATGATGTATCAGGTTACATTCTATGGACTTCAATATTTCCAGTCTGTTTATGAGAAACAAATTGATCTTTATCCGAAAAGCTGGCTTTGACATTAATTATGCCAATGTATCAAACATTTTAGTGGTTTCAACATGTATTGAATCTCATTTAATTACACCATTAGCTATACTTGAGATCACATCGTTAATAAGTTCTTAATCCTCGATTTGTTACTACTACTCGCCTTGATTAGCATTGTTATACTAGAAAGAAAATCCGATAGAAAAAATTACAGTAGTAGTAAAATATCCATTTAATATCAGCAATGGAATATTAAATATTAATGCTCTTATGCTATCAAGCGTTTGTCTATCAAGTTTATAACTTCGTGAAATTTCATTATTTTGTTCATTTAATTTTTTTAATTTCAGTTATATTGTTTACCCAGAAATGGAAAGTTGTATTCTAAAATAAAAGAAGTAACAAAGAAACGTGAATAGCATGAAAAATCACAATTAAATATGCAAATCAAGTAATTAAGGTCAGGAAGATAACGCAGCTATTAAAATTACAAGTTAAAAGGAAAACAAAAGAGAATTTAATACCTAATTGCTATTATTATTTAATAACTGTGCACGCCATTATGGTAAATAAAGCTTATGAGGTAGGTAAAGAGTTTATCCAGACTATAATACAACTTGCTTTCGCGCATAGTAATTACTAGTGAACAACGTTCAGGATTTTATTTCAGATAATTGTTCATTCAATCTAACATATTGATTTAAGGCATAAAAATTTATCTATTTATATCATAGCAGAATATTCTAATTTTAATATAACAATTCATGAGTAAAAGTGCATGATAATCTATTTTATCACTGCTGTTTATGTATGCTTCCTTCTTTTGTCTCAATACAGTATATAATATACTTATCTTGTGTTATCTGCATTCATTTGGGATTAAGGTTTACTTTAAATCATTTCTGCAGCGTTTGTGTTGTCGGTCAGTAAATCTTTTTCGTTATCTTCGTTGTCACTCTACTTTTGACTATCGGTTATCACTGTATCTCATTATATAGTCTGCCTAATACTATTTACTGCTTCTGTTACTATTATGGTTTCTATCTTCCACTTTGATTTTTTTTTTATCTTGGCATCGTTCTTGTGATCTCTCCTAGTGTATACTTGTTTGGACTCTTACTAGTTTATAATTTTTTTTCTTTTTAATCTCCATATTTCACTAAGTATAAGTTGGTAATATGCATATATTGAAGTTCTCTTTTGAGATACTGTATATGGCAATTTTTTAAGGGCTATAGAATACCGTTATCGACTAAATGCAATTCAATCCCAATTGCATTCTTTGTTGAATTCTCTCATCTGTTCATTGTCTAGATATTCATATTCTTCAACTCTTTCAACTAATAATCTTTCTATTATTACTGGTTGTGACTTTATTTCTGTATTAAGCATGATTTTTTCTCCCATATTTCTTCTATTTAGCCTATCTATGATAGTATAAAGTAATATCTGTCTAGGACTAACAAAAGTCTTCATAAAATGGATGTGAGCCACGAAAATTCGAAATCCAAGATTAATATGAGCACTGCAGTACCAAATATGTCAAACTCGCAGTCCTCAGCACTCTTCAGTGTAGCATATATACAGTGTTTTCTATAAAACTGACTAAAAATAATGAAATAAAACTATATTAACAACTATAAATTCATCCTGGTGTAGCAGAACTAAGTTTTAAAACAGAACTTTCAACAGATTTATAATAAATTACTTAACTTATTGAAAGTATAGTAGATCCTTCTTATAGAGTCTCGGTTTAACTGGTCACATTTTCGACGCGCTATGAGGATATATGGAGATAAAAATGAAAAAAAGAATAAATCATTCGAAAGAAAATAAAACGCTTGAAATTGCTATAAGAGATATGGAACAGAAAGGTAATTTAAAATTTGCAAACTTATAAATGATAGTTTGCATATGTTTTCGGATTAACCGTCCTTTCATTTATCTGGCCTGAGCGCCGGTCACACAGGAGCCGGTTAATCGGATGTCTATGATATATAGCTGGGATGTCAAACTGGCGGCCCTCGGTGTGATTTTTTGTGGCCCGCAACGCTCTTAACTAAAATGAAAATGAGAACAATAGGCTATGTTATGAGATAATAGGAAGTAACTCGTTTCGTAACTATATCATATATTATGATGC